>AYEL01085816.1:0-32513 GCA_000484575.1 Olivierus martensii
AAAAATATAAAATAAGTTTCTTTCTTTAATTTCAGTCAGGACTGATTGAATTTGATATTAGTTTTGATGAAATTTTGAGACTGAACACAAAAAAAAACAAAAAAAATTTAATAGAATGAATTATATTTTTCTAAAATTAAGAAACTTGTGTAAAATTTTTGCTGAAACAAAACTCTTTATAGATTGTATGCCTTTCAAATTTTTATATAATTATTTTTAAAAATGTGATAAATATGTTTGTTAATGTTTTATTATTTAAAATTTTGATTGTAAAATATATATATATTTATTTTATAAGTGGATTTGGTTGCAACTCTTCGTATTATTGATTAATGGCAGTCATTAACTAACATTTTTTTAAATTTACTATAATCAAATTAATATAATATTTCTGAATATAAATTTTTCTTCTGTCAAATATTGTGTAACTTTTCTTCATTTCTAAATACTAAAAGTTAACAGATTAATTTATCTTAATTTTCTACTGATAGATTTATCTCCTTCTCTGAGCAAAACATGAACTTGTTATTATTTCAGACCAATTTGAACAGTTATCTTTTAATCGATATTTAGTTTAAATGTATATTTTTGTGTATTTAAATATATATTTTAAAATAATCGTGCAATTTTATTCGATTTAAATTACTAAAAAATGTAACTGCCTTTCATTTATATTTTTCTAATTTTTTTATGTTTTATAAATATAAAATACTTAACTATCGATTAATAACAAAATTTTATATTGAAAATCGAGGAAATAATTCATAGTACAGTACATTATCATCATTTTTTGGTGTTTAATTTCTTTTCGTTCAACATCACATGGTTATGGATAATGGAGAACATAAGATCAGTTTAGTAATGTCAAAGATTTAATTAAAGCGAAGAGAATTTTTATAACTCTAATAATACGGTGGCCTAATTCTTGGATAACAGAAATTTAGTGGAATTTCATTAAAATCTAACAAATAATTTTGAAGTTAAGTAAAATTAGTTTAGATTTTTTTTTTTAATTTTAATCACAGTAAAATTTAACATCACATAACAAGCGTATGAAATATTAAATTTTATCAAAATTTATAGCGATCTTATAAAATGGTTCGAATCAAACCAAACTCTGAATATTTTACAAATTTTACGCTCTGTGAAGTTTTATTGAAGTCGGTTGTGTAGTTTGAGCAGTCTGTTTGCTTGAGACGGGCAGATAAAGCTAATAAACTCTTACATTCCAAGCAAAAACCGCTTAAAAATAAAGTTAAAAGTCGTTTTATAATTGCTGTTTGATAACTCATACTGTCATTTTTTATTGAAATAAATTTTATTTAAATTTATCTACTTTATAGATTTTTCGAAAGGCCACCCATCTTTAAAATAGGTTATATAGGAAACTAAAAAAGACATAATAATTTAAACAATAAAGGAATAATTCGTTAAAATTTGAATGCCCTATGATGCTTAGATCTTGAGATATATAGATAAATTAAATATATAGATCAAAAAAAGCTAAAAGCAATATTATTAGACCTAATTTAAAATTAATTTTTGTCTTTAAATTTTTTATTTATGTACGTGTTGACTTGAAATCTTTTTATTTTACATTTCAATGTCAGAATTATTCAATTAATTAGGGAGAATATCAATAAAAGTAAATTTTGCACGATAACTACAATAATAAACTTTAAATTTTAATTTGCACATATGATAACGTCATACTGTATATGTCATTAAAAATGTATGATTTATTGTACTGTCAATAACACGTCATTAGAACTAATACTTAAACTTCATAAAAGTCCAACGGATATCTCAGAGAACAGAAAGATTTTTTTTTTATAATTCAAAACAACACTTCAGAAATATTCAATGACGACAGTTGTTATCTACATTTAATTTTAATAAATACGTCACGATGTGTCAAAATGAAAAGAAAATAAGATATCTGACAGATATACAGATAAAGGAATAAAGTTGACTTGCAGAAATTGGTATATTCTAGTCCATCTTCTATAAAACGGATGCAGGGATTAGACAGGTGAAATTTTTTCCTTACGAATAATATCCACATGAAACGAATAAAAAAAATTTTTTCGTAAATCTTTCTAATCTGTGTAACTCAATTATATCACGCATTACATAAATAAAATAGACTTCACGAACAAAAATTTTTATTTATTAAATATTCGGACGTGAAAATTGTATCGTGTTCTAATAATTCGTTAATTATTACGATTTACATTAAAAAAATCGATATTACAATAAATCGATTTATGATCTTTCGTCATTCACAGAATTAGAAATTTAAAGCAAAAAAGTTTTGATATAAAATTAGTAAATTAAAGTTTATTTATAAAATTAGTTTGCATTCATCAGGAAATTATTAAGTTGCATTAGATAATATTGAATCCTGTTTCGGATAACTGAATTTCAGTATTATTATTATTAGATTTTGATAAAATATTTATTCCTTAAACATTGCGATTTATAGAAATAAATAATACTTTATTCATCTAATTTATTCATCCTATAAATTGGATATAAATATCAACATAAGCGATATTTAAAATTGGAATTCTATACTTTCTACACGTAACTCGTAAGAAAAGAGAATTTTTTTTTTTTTCATAATTTACACGCATCGCCGAACTGCACTATTCGTGCATCGCAATAAGTTTTTTAATGCGAGCATTTTCTTAAAAAAAAAAAGAAAGAAAATTTATTTTATATAATAAGAAGTTTCGACATCATTGATTTGTTTTTTAATGCGAGCATTTTCTTAAAAAAAAAAGAAAGAAAATTTATTTTATATAATAAGAAGTTTCGACATCATTGATTTGTCTCTCACAAAGTTTTATTGATAAAGGATGACTCCATCTTGAAATAATTTCAATTGTTTATACATTCTGTGAATAGGCCTTCAATAGTTTCGTCATCGTCATCATGAAATAAATATCTACTATATTGCTTAATGTATTTCGTAGAAGTTCTATATAGAATGAATCAGCTAACAAGAAGCTAACGTTATATAATGAAAACATAAAGTAGTTTCAGTCTTCTTGACCTCGTTTTTGTTTTGATGGTTGAATATGGCGTGATCAGTTCAAGTGAAAAGTAATGGTCGGAACAGTAGCAAAAATATTGTAATTAAACGATACAAGTCTATATTAACAAAATATTATTTTTCAAAATGGAAAAATCAAGTTGTTGACAGTCGCCGCACATCAAATTTATTATTCTTTTTTAAAAAATAAAAGTATTAAATGCCAAAAATCGTGTAATTTTTTCTAACTTTCCAGCTGCAGAATATATATAAAATAGCGTTATAATACTGAATTATTTAATTAAAAATGTATAAATTATAAAACTTTTACTCCTCTTCGTAAAAATGTCGCTTTAATTAAATTTTATCCTCAAAAACTTATAATTAAGATATATTTAGACACTGAAAAAAAAAATTAATTTAATATAATTATTTAATCAAAAATTGCGAGAATATTTTTTTAAATCAAAATTCCGTATTAAATATATACGTATATACATATTTATATATACTGTATATGTGTATAAAAAAAGACAAAATAAGATAAAAAAAACTACTTTATTAACGCTTCAAATTTTAATTTCTCTTTTGACAACATTTTCAAAAAATAAAAACATAAAAAAAAATCATAAATGTATTAAAACTACCTTTTTTTTCTTTAATGTACTCAAATGAGCTTATTTAAAATAACTTTGCAACTTTTTTTACACATTCTAAACGTAAGTCATTACAGATATATTATCACCGGTAAGTTTAGAACTTCACATAAAAAAAAAAAAAATTGAAACAATATGGAAAACATGCAGTAAATTATTTTATTATTTTATTCATAAATGGAAATTTTATTTTATTTTTATTAAATACTGTATATATATAAATGTTTTAACCGTACTTAGTTATTTACTTTTAAAGAGTAATGACATGATCGTATGAATAATAATAATGAAAAATGGTTCGATATTAAATGATATTCATTTCGTATTAAATCAAAAACTATTCTGTTGAGATTTAAAGACTCCAATTTATTGACAATTCGGTTAAATAAATTTTAGTTCTCTTTTTATACCGCATGAATACCTTTAATGATGATATAGTAAATATATTCATCTCTACTGAATTAATCATTTTTAAAACACAAACGTATATAACTTTCGATAAATTTTATTTTACTTTTTTTATTTTTCTATATTTATGCGTAGTTACTGAAAATTAATATTAATTAACGTCGTCGCTATAAATTTTCTAATTAATTAGTTTTCGTTCTACTCGGCAGATGACAGCACGAGTCTCGCCGACTCTTTCGACCATGTGTGACTGTAGTGCTGTAGTACGATTTTTTTTTAATAGATATTTAAATTATCGAAACGTACGAGTTTATTTTAAAAATGTAGAATAAAACTACTTACTGGTTCAGATAACTGAATATTTAACAGAGATTACTTTCTAGTTTGTGTGGTGTGCCAAACTAGAAAGGTTCACGAGGATCGAGGACTAAGGAAGAGATACGAAAACGTTGAATTGTTCCATTAGCATTCAAATTTCGTACTGAAAGTGCTGATTTATGATTTATTTGATTAAAAAAACTGTACTGCGATAATATTAATGCGTTCTATTTCTCTTCTCACGTAGAGATGAAAGATTTTTCTGATGAAATAAATTCAGATTTGCAGTGACAATCTATGACTAGTAGTACTCCTTGACCTCTGAGATACGTCACACTTGTCATTCACTTGATCATTTTATAAAATGGCAGTTTTAAATTGCCTTGACAACGCCCTCCTTTTTTTTTTGTTTCGATTTTTTCTTCTTCTTTTTTATGAGAGGCGTTTTTTTTAAATTATTTTCATTATTGAATAATAATTATATCATTGTTTATGAAGTTACTCGAATTGGTAAACTATCGGGTATCACTTGACGTAATGTTTACAAGAAGTCGTTCTAACAGATTTTGAAGAACACGTGCCTTTCGAGAACGTAAACCACGTGTTGTTTAAAAAATATTTATAAATACTTTTTTTTCTGTTCCTGTATATATCATACGAGAATATTATCTATATTATAAAGTTTCCTGTTTAAAAACGCAAGACTACTGACCTTGAGAACAACTAAAAGTTGCGAAAGACGGAAGTCTTAAAAACTGTCAGATTGATTTATAGTGCTGGTTTGCCGATTCAAAACTGATACGTATGACATCATGTTACCACGCCTCGCCACTAGAGGTCGCGGTCATACCAGAAGGGCGAATTATTTATCGAAGTTTAAACCGTTTAAAATGCCGCATGCTGGAAATTCGATCTTTTACGCAGTTCATCATACCGTTAGCAGAAATGGGTCACGCTTATTTAGAAATATAACAATGGATACAGTTCCGAATGCTTGTAAAGATCCTTTGAACAAAATTACCCGCATTTTTTTTATAAATATCTACAACTCCTTCTGTTTTCCCCGAAGAAGAAACCTTTCAAAAAGAAGAAGAAACGTCGTACGACTGCAGTTAAGTTAGGATTCTGTTGATGAACTTGAGTTACATATTGCGTTTTAACAGATTAATTTAATCTAATCTTTTAAAAGATTGCATAATGCCCCATGTTAATTGAATTCGTGTCCCATTAAAATAAATGCTGAAAACTGTAATTGAGCAATAATAAAAATCTAAACGAGTACATCTAAAATTGTGTACTTGTTTGATAAAAAAAAAAATCAGTTAAAGCAATTTTTAAAATTCAAAGTGAGTTTTTTTAGAAAAATACCAGCATATAAAAATATATATAAAATCGTAATTACGCTGTTAGCAATTCAAATTCGTTTTGTGCTATAAAATGCAAATACCAAAAAGATTCCGATCAAAATTAATTAAAGAAACCTTTCTGAATTTAGATTAAACTTCTTACAAGTCTATTAAGTTATAAACTGCTAGATAAATATGCAGCAAGACCTTTAATTATTTAAACTGATAATCGGTTCATTGATCTACTATATATAATTTTTAATATATTTAAACTATTAAAAATTAAATAATATTAATTATTATTATTAAATGTCATTAAGTTAACAAAATATATAATATAATATTCATTTTCTATTAATATTAAAAATCATAATAATGAAAATGTAGGTCGAACTCCGGATAAATAGCTTTTGTCAGATAATACGATGTTTTATATTGTTCATATGCATATTGGAAACTTGTCTTATCTATTTATAACCTATTTAATGCATTTTGTAATCTCTTTTGTGGAATAATTGTAAAGGGGAAAATCTATTACTGTACAGTATATTATTGATCGCGTGTTTCTGAAACAGGTGTGAGAAATATAATTTACTTTTTTTCCCTGTTTTATTTATTTTTTATTATTAATACACAATTGATATATGTCTATCGAGTCGTATAATGCGGATCTTTAAAGTTTATAAATTTTTAAACCCAATTTTATTGAAGGAATTCGATCTCATTCGAGAGAGAAAAAAATTTTTTTTTGTTAAGTTAAAGTGACAAATTGAATATAAAAGTAAAGCTAACGTCCTTTCTGTAATGGAAAAAAAAATATTTTTTTTTAGTTTATTTTAAAAAAATAGATTAAAAATAATGGTTGCTTTAAGTTAAGAAAATGTCCAGATTTTTAACAAATCTAGAGAAATGAATGACGATAAGTTACGTCCTTTCCTTTCCAATAAATCATTATTTTTACTTTGCATTTATCATTTTTTGCTACAATTTTTATTTTTTTTTTTTAATTATGAATAAGCGGGAAAAATATCGGAAACATTTTTAATTGTTTGATATTAAAAGTAATAATAATAATAATGTTCAAATTTTAACTGTAATTCCTTATTCGTAAAAATTTTGTTAATAAATCACGTTACGCATTTAATCTTCTATTATTCCATTAATTTTTATATTTGAAATTAAATTAAGAAAAAGTTAAATGGGATTAAAATACAGTAAAGAGCTTAAAATGCTTTTAATCATAACGTAAAAGGTGTTTGAGTGATATTAAAATGCATGCTATACTGTATATATGTATCTATATAATTTTATTATTCAGTGACATTTCTGGATGCAACGACGATTTGAGAACAATTTAGATCCAATGCCAACTAGATTTGAGTTTGCATTGAAACACAGTCGTAGACCGACCTTATCAGAAGCCAGAAAGGAACTAATTATTATATTAAATTGATCTAATCTAAAGAAGGACGAGAGGCCCAGTGCGGTGATTGGTATAGCCTTAAACTATCCCTGACTGGATTCATAAGCGAATTATTTTTTTTTAATGTCATTGCTGGATGCGTGATAAATAATGCCAATTACTTAAAAATACGTGGATGAATGTTCACTAATGATTTACTGTTCACGACTCTATAAATACGTAACGCTTGAATACGTTTTGCTCAGATGTGTGTGGATTTTATTATGTGAGCCTCATCTGATATTAATTAATCTTTTGTTTAAGAATTTCTAACAGATATAAAGAGCGGTAATGTTAATATTGTTCGTTAATCATCGTGAATTAAAGTAAAAATCTCACGCACTTTTAAGTTAGTTTTGCTGTACAATTCTTTTATATTGGGACGACTTAGAAGAATATAAGAAAACGTTTCGAAAAATCCAGAATAGTATGGGCCCACTGGAAGAAATCAAATCGATAGCAAAAATAGGTCCAATAAAAAATGATCTGGGTTGAGAATGACATTCACCTTTCGCCAAAATGAATGAATTTTTGCTTTTTCTTATTTTTTTTTTTTTATTCTAATCCTAATTTTTATTAACCGAAACTACAGTATAATTTAATTGTATAATGGTTTTATATTCTCACGGGATTCGATATAAAATTTTAATTCAAATGCAATTTTAATAATAATTTTTCAATTTCGAAATTTATTTTAATTAAAAAATTAAAAAAGAAAACATGTAAACAAGTCAATGATTGGTTTATAAATATATAAAACACGAAAATTTTAAAATAACTAATTTATTTAAAAAATATTCCGTAAATGTTAAATAAATATTTAAAGATCGAATTTCATATTTTTCGTTTTAGTTTTAATCTCTTATCAATGATTGATTGTTATAATGAAACGAGATACTAGTCGAATAATCAAAAATGGCGATCTACATGCAAGTTTCTCATTAAGGACGTTTTCTGAAGATTATCAATCATTACTATTAATTTATACACACTATATCCTTAACTCTCTTATATACAATATCAGGTATGTATAACCATGGAATATTTTGTCGATATAATAATTATAAAACAAATTCGTAAACAAAAGACAACGACAAAACATAAAAATGGTTTCTGTAAAATTTTGAATATACAGTAGTATTGTATACCTGTATACGTATATATAATACAGATTCACACGTAATATACTATATATAACTTATATAGTATATATATCTGCAGGCACAGTAATCAAATTGATATAAACTATAATAGAATTATAGTATCTATTATAATTAATCCATAGATCTGTATATTAAAATCTATAACTAGATATGTAGAATAATTATATTCAGTTATTATATATATATTCAATACACAGTCTATGTTATAATTTAATCTACATGTGAAATTAATCTAATAAGCATCTAATATTAATGTTTAGAATAATTATTAGTCGTTGAATACTATCATAAATACGAATGAATTCCTTGAAATGCCGAACATACGAGATTAAAAACCTTACAAAAATTCCTGAGATTAATTTCCAAATTGCTTGGCTTGGCAAGAATGCAAATTATTTTACTTAACATGAAAAGTCTCCCATTCTATATACTGTATATTGATACTATAAATAAAAAAAATGTATTGACATAAACTACTTTAAAATTTTGAAATAAGGCAGATCCAACGTTGAGCAGATCTAAGTTTTAAAATTCTTATTTATAAGTCTGTAAATTTATATATCATCTTTATTTACAGAATCATCTATTAAAACTGTACTAAAATTCACAAATATTAATTCAGATCAGACAAAAAATATTACATACAAACCGTATAATCTTAAAAGTAAGAGATAGTTGACAACCTTAATATACATTTATTACATGTGCAATTTGCATGTGATTTGCATGATTCAATATTAAACAATGAATTTAATAATACATAATTTAATTTCGTAAACGTATATGTCATGTTAAGATCTGTCATTGAATTATTTATCAATGATCGATTATTTACGTTATTACAGTACTTAAAATTGCCGAAAGTACTTTCAGGACTTGTAGCGCCATCTGTTGTTTGCAATAGAAATCGATCTGTAAAAATTATAAATCGTAAATATTTACTTAAGTTATTTATAGATCTTATGGTATGATGACGTTAAGTATTCAGTTTCGAAATAAAAATAATACTTAAAAATTTTTAAATAAAAGTTTTATTTATGGTATATGAATGAAACGTATTTTGAATACTTGCGTTGCTCGAAATTTGTTTTCTTATATGGTATAGGGATAAAAAAAAACATAAGAATTAATTATGGAAAATTGTGCAGTTGAGACTAGGCCTATATTTATCTAAGGAAAAAAAAATAGTAGAATGTCGTATGTTATTCTTTCCACGTTATCCGAAGTTTCAGTTTGAATAAGAGATGATCCAACTGGAAGGAATATTTGAATTTAAAGTGACTCCTTTATATAGACAATGTCGCCATTCGTATGGTCAGAGCAGTCGAGCGAAACACCGATTGCAACACACTCCGAAGAAATACAATAAAATCGCTTCTTTTATCTGGAATTCAAAACGTTTAAAACAAAAAAATAAAAATTTTTACCTCTTCTAAATTTAGAATTCCCTGCTTGTTATTGTTTAAAAGTTTTATTTACAAGATAAAAAATCAACGCAGCATATTTTTTGTGCAGTTTTAATAAACAAAGCTTTTTTTAAACAAGACATTGATCTCTTTTTGATGTTTCCGCCGTGTTGTGACGTCATAGATCGATTCGGCGATGTCACTCGAAATAAATAATTATGTCTGTCTATGAATTGTCTGTGTTTTAGAGCCTGACATCACTTAGGATTATTGTTTGTCGTCATCATGCAAATTTTAATTAAACTGCAGTTTTATTATTTCTTAAGAATAGTCAAGATTTTTATGACAAATTAATAATATTTTAAAACTAATGAATTTAATACATGATTCAATAAGTTTACAGTAAGCTCCCTTATAAAATGTCCATTATCGAGCCCTGCTGTAAAGATCCCCTATAGTCGTTGCTACGGGAGGTCTTTGTAACAATGTTTTACAGTATAGTTCTAGACGTACAGTATCTTAATGGTCCTTTGTGTGTTGTAAGACACAGAAAATTTTCTAGGCCCATAATTGCATATTTGTTTATTAAGTGCTCTTAAAATAATTAAAAACGCCATAGTATTATTTTAAATTATATTTTAGGTTAATACTGTGTGATATTTCAGTCTAAACAATAATAAAATTATAACAACTTATAATTAGATTCCCATTTTATGAATGAATAATTGTGTTTAAGATTAATTAAAATATTTTTGAAAGAAATGTAACAGTCCTGTGTTATATATCTTGATGCTACGTTTAGAAAATATCCCATTTTTGGTTATATCTTCAGTATTTTAATATATACAGTATATTGTGATATTAATATATATAAATGTGAAATCTATGTTAAATATAGAAAAATAAAATTATTTATTACATATGGTATTATATTTCATAGAACATATCATTCTAAAATCTATCAAAAGTATTTAAATAGTTTCAGAATCTTCTGAAAAAATCGATGATCGATTTTTGAAATATGAATATCAATCAGTTTTTCGACAGTTTTACAGGTTAAATTTCTTTTATTTAATAAAAATTAATTGACGTAACATGGAATTATTGAATAAAAATTAATTAATCAGAAAATATTAAACTCTATTAATTTTTTATCTTATATATTACTGCTGTATATAATTTATAAATTATAATAAGTGTTCGTCGATAAATTAAGAATTTTACGTTTTATAATATTTATACAATAATAATAATAATAATAATAAAAATTCTTGAATATGACATGATTTTGTAAAAATAACATCATGACTAAATAAGCTTAGTCATCTTTAAAACGAAAATAATTTAAGTCGTGATATAATGCCTCAAATGGTGTTTTAATGAAAGACAGTCTTCTCAAACAACGTCATAATTAAACAACACACCGCAGCTTGTTTGTTTAATTGTGACGTCGTAATTAAATATAAGCTCTCTTAAATGACGTCGTGATGAAACAAACAACTTCTGTTTTCCTTAAATGATGTCATAATGAAACAGATTCATATTCTTTAAAATAATTTGTTGTACAAGTTAAACTGAAAATACTGTACAGCCGAATCCATAAAAAAATTTTGGTGGCTAAAAATAAATCATTAAAAGACATGTTCACATTTGCACTTTCCTATTTTATTTATATTTTAATTGTTATAGCAATCTAACAATTTCTCCTTTTATTTTCTATATTAAAAAATGAGTTTTTTTTTTTTTTAAATATATTTGGACCCCTCTAACTCTCCAATGATCAATGTTGTGTATATAGTTTCTGTAATTCGTATCACTACTGTTTATAAGTACTGTATGTCACATCGAATACATACGATTATTAATGATGCAACAAAAGATAAATATATCACTTTACGAAAAATCATCTGACTGCTGTTGCAGATGGAATGCTGTTTGATTTATTTATCGAAACAAATACTATACAGCAAATAATTGTTCGTGAATTGAATTATTCGCCTTTTTACTCTGCTTTAAATCTACATTTTCAATCGATTTTGATTATTTCGATTGAATCGATTAGCTCTTATCATAAATGATATCCTCCTTTTCCATAAAGGATTCTAAGAAATACCAGTGCTGTAATTCAATAAAACAAGAATTTCTTTAATAGCGCAGGAAAGTATATACAATATATATATCAATATATATACATGAATGAAACAAAAATGAAAAATTTTGAATTTTATTTGAATTTATTTTTTTATTATTTGATAAAAACATTTTTCCTTCTTAGCCGATGTTTTATTATAAAAACGCAATAAATTATCTTAGGAATAAGAACAGCTCTGTTTTCGATTTTTGAATATAAATTTCGAATAAAATTAAAAAGAATGAAATCATTCGTGTTAAACTCAACTATTCGCTTGCAGAAATCCGTCACAGATGGCGCCACTTAAAAGGATATTTTGTCTAGCAATATGAAAAATGAACTACAAACGTCAAGTTGGGCGGACCTATTCTTAAAATTTTTAAAAGTTTATAGTCAGTTTTTAGTGAATGCCACAAGTTCCCAAAGTTCCAACTGTTAGTGCCGCGTAATTACATGTTTTATGACAACTTTTTAATAAACTTGCATCAAGTAATATCTCGCGACCAGAACCGGATTTACATTTTGGGGGCCAAGGTCAAGCAAAGCTTTGGGGCTCCTAAAAATAATAATAATCTCTAAAATGACTTATAACGAACAAAAAATTCAAATCAGCTACGTCTAATTTTATTTTAAAGGCTCCTTGTAACTTATAAGGAACCTTTAAAATTTTACTTTCTATCTAGCACTTTAATAAAAACCCATTTTTTCTTATTAAAAGGTTATAAAAGTTGTCTAGATATTGATTGAGTGGAAACAAAAAATAATAATAATTGTTCTTTAATAAACCATAGAAACGTACATTACATACAACATAAAAATGAACGCCGCCGCCATGTTACAAGAGCAAGAGGCACCAAAAAAAAAAAAAAAATTGTACAGTCAGTGTTGCCAAAACTAATAATCAATAATTAAAATATTTAACTTTTTATTTAAATAATATTTAACATTCCAACAAGTTGAAAATACATCGATAGTTTTGGGGCCACTAGAATAGCAGGGGCCACTCGGCCTATAGGTAAATCCGTCATTGCTCGCGATAGAATTTGATAGCTCGCGCGTGATCTAAACATCGCCTTGTATCTCTCCGCGATTTTCTCTCTTCTCTATTCATTTTTAGGACTCGCGCCCACATGCAATATGTGGCGCGAGTCCTAAGCCCTCGCCCACATGCAATTATCAGTCGGTCAACTATTTAATTGCAGGAGTGAGAACAAATGACTCCTATGAGACTGCGCCCACTAGCAACTCTTTTGTTGGCGGAATAAGCAATAGGAGTCTTTTGTTCTCACTCCTGCAATTAAATAGTTGACCGACTGATAATTGAATGTGGGCGAGGGGCCTTAATGCTGAAACCATGATAAGCGTTATTAGTTTAACATTTAAATTTGCATAACGTTATGTAAATGTTTAGGATTATCATGTTATTTAAGAAGAATGTCTGTTAGATTGTATAGACGTATTCTTAAATTAAATATAACATAATTTATGTATATTGAAAATATTCCTATATAAGTCAATATCCTAATATTGATGATTCAAAAATGCTGTACAGTATAGTATTTAAAACATTTCGGCATTAATTAGTAGGTATACATCGTGCAGTTATACGTATGTGCAGTCCGCAAGCACACACAAAAAAATGTTTATACAAAGATCTTTGTTTTTTTACAATTTAAAAATTTCAATCTTGTGCCTGTACAAGGCCCTAGCAACATCCCCGTCAGTATTGAGCATTTTTTTTTTTTTTTTAAATTTTGTCCCTGATTTTTTAGTATTTTATTTTGTCTTCTGGATTACACTGTACATGTATTCAAGAAGGAATGAGAGATGGATTTTGTTAAAACAAATGACCAGAAAGGCTCGAATGAAGTGAGGATAACACAAGTGGGAGGAACTATAAACAAAAAGAATTGGACACAAAAAAGAGCGAGGAACATGCGGACCTACCGCTAAGGCAAATGAAAGGGATGAGCTATGAAAGTAGATGTACGGAGACAGAAAAAATAAATAAAATTAAAATTTATAGTATTTATTAGTATTTCTATTGTATTTAATGACGGAAAATTAAAAATTATTTCTTAGTTTAGAATAAAAACAATAAGAATTTTGCTTGGTAAAGACTTTAAGTTGAAGTAACCAGGTTTACGGTTCATAACCATAAATCTGAGAAAGAAACATGAGGGAATAAAACGTTAGCTGAGGCGATGTTAAACGAGGACCTACTGTACAGTAATTTGAATCATTCATTTCCGAACACTAGCGTAGCATTACGCATTTTGTTAACTATGCTAGTTTCTGTCACTACAGCAGGATGATAGTTATCAAAATTAAAAATGATTAAGAGTTATTTAAGAACTATAAAAAATAGCATAGTTCAAGAACAGAATTTTATCATCATTTCAATAGAATCAGAGACATTTAACTGTTAATAAATCAATTTGCAAAAATAAGGCACGCAAAGTAAAGTTTGTTGATTAATTAATTATTTGTTATTTTTCATATTCTCTGTATGTAATTGTTCATTTATCTAAAAAGTGTTAATATGATTATCTGTTTTTATTTTATATTAATAAACATTTTTTATACAAAAACACGTTTTTTTTGTGATATCATTTTCAATTTTTGTTATCGTTTAAAAAGGCACAAAGTTTATATTTTTGCACTACTGCATTCATAAGGTTTGGCGCTGCCTTGCATATTCTATATAATTTTAATATTTTCATAATTCATTTTATAAATAATTTGAATGAACTACTAATTATTTAACCGATTTATTAACTGTATCAATAATTAGAATGTAATATAAAACTTCTCTAAATATAATCTGACTTAGGTTTCTTACTTTTTTCTAATTTTCATTTAGAAATTAGAATGTAAATTTTTGCACTCTGAAAAAACAAAAATGTGCATTCTAACAAAACATTATCAAATGCAATTACAAATTAATTAAAATGCATATAATTAAAAGCATTATTCAATGATAGATATCAGACATTATCATCTAAATCTGACAGATTTAATAAAACATTTCTGCCCTAATAATATTCTACTACTACTGCTTTATTATTCTATTATTATTGTAATGATGCAGCTGTTTATAATAGTTTAATGCTATAATAAATACATTTGTAATTGGAACGAAATTTCATATATAGAATTTCCGACAAAATTGAGTTTTCTTCAAACAGAAAATATTGAAACTTTCAGAAGAATTTTCCATTCAAGACCATTTTTTATATGTAATATCATCCAGCATTCATCTAATTAGAGGCAAAGAAAGCATCCTGTCAAAATTTATTATTCATTTTGAAATGTGAAATTTCAGCAAGACAGTAATCTATAATTTTCCATCCTCTCATTAAATGACTTTCACTGAAGTTACTAAATTGACAACATTTTTAATAAAAGCAATTCTAATACGGAAAGAGCAGCTTATGACCTTTTAACTCAGAAGTATAATCTGTGTATCGCTAAATTTTTGTAGATTACAGCACTGTAGGAAAGAGCACCTTTTAACTCAGAAGTATAATCTGTGTATCGCTAAATTTTTGTAGATTACAGCACTGTTACAACAATAAGTAAAAAAAATTGTAATAAGGAGATTATTGGTCTGAAATATTAAAATCGGATTTTAGATCCTAAAATTTGATAGTAGTCATCGAATAATAGCATAATTTTAAATTATATATTGCATATTTTAATTTATAGTAGTAACCTTCGATGATTTTTTTCTTAACTGTATTAATTAATTCGAATCATTTATAAAATGAGTAATTATGAAATGTGAAAATTATATAAACTTGAGATAATATATTGTATCAGAACTATCAATACTGTATATATAAAAAAAACACATATAGTATAACAGACCTGTTTATATGCAGTGCCTATTAGAGAGGGGTAAGAGGAGCAACTGCTCCGGATCTCACGATTTTAGGGGTTTTTTACTACTATATATTTGTCAGTTTTGTCATTTTAGATGTAAGTAAACTTCTGTGAAATAAATAAATGTTATAATTGAATAAATATTAAATATCATTGTTTTTATTTTCTTGTCCACAGTTTTATTTTAAATTTTGAAGGACAAGTAATATTTTTCAAAACTATTAGTTATCCCGGGCCTTTCATTTTCTCTGAAAGGTATTGTTTATGTTATGTTGCATTAGTGGCATAAGTTTCCAAAGTTTCGACGTTAGTGCCGCGTAATTTCGCGTTTTAGAAATGATTCTTGTAGACTGCCCAACTTTACGTCAAAATACGCGGATCTATATAAGTTACTATTTGATTTGAAATCTTTTACTATCCATCGTTGGTGCTACATTAGTGCTGTAGATTCCCAAAGTTCCAATGTTAATACCGCACAATTATGCGTTTTATAACAACTTTTAATAAAATATTACGTCTCGCGACAGAATTCGATAGCTCGAGCGTGATCTAAACATCGCCAGGTATCTCTCCGCGATTTTTTCTCTCTCTCTCGCTCTATTCGTTCTCTACATCAGAAAGTAGAGTATATTATATTTAATTTACAAATACATTTATACAAATCTGACGGATATTATTTCTCCTAAAAAATAATGATAATCGTAAACACTTTACATAATCAAATGCTATGAAAATAATGCAAATTTAAATGTTAAACTAATAACGCTAATCATGGTTTCAACATTAAAAACGAATAGAGAGAGAGAAAAAATATTTTCTTTATAATCTTTATAAACAAACTTTTTGTATATTGTATAAAGATTTGCTTAATTACATTTCAATAAAATAGAAATTTAATCGTTTAAATATTTAAGTTTTCTGTATATAATTATAAATTCTAAAAATTGAATTTATTTTAATTAAAATGCCAAATCTTTAATGATGATTACTTTATAAACTAAATAAAATTAATAAAGCATTACATTAAAATGTCTTTAACTGATGGTAATTCTGATATTTAATTTTAATCTATTCTCTAAAATTACATAGAAGGCATAATTATTAAAAAAGTATTTATAATATATATACTTTTATTACTGAAATTTTCAAAATTAATAAATTTTTATTGATATAATATAGATTTTGAACAAAAACAAAAATATTTTGAATTTATTTTAATATGTTAATAATCAGTTAATTAAATATTATTCATTTTGATAGGAATATAAAACTGTACTCGGCACTGTTTATTGAAAAGTTAAACAAAACGGTAAGATTGTGGAAAGTTTATCACAAATTATGTCTGAAGTTCAAATAATTCTACAAATTATTTATTTTTCAGTCGCTTAAATCAAAATTAAATTTTTAAGTCAAATGTTTACGGCAATTAATGTTCAGACTGAAAAGATCGATAAAGATTTCGAGATTTGTTCTTTGATTTAACTCTGGTAACAGCAAACGGCCCGAGCAATTGTTATATAATTGAATAAAGGTAGTTATAGTTGTCGAAAAATTTTTTGAAAACTGTTATTTTTCAACTTCATTCAGAATATCATTCAAGTTCACATGCCAATGCTCAAATTCATTCGTATTTTTACCGCCCGAAGAACGGTAAAAATATATATCGTAAAGAGCGGTAAAAGTCATTATATGTAAATATTTAATGTTTCTGTATGAAGTAAATGTTTTCTGTAACCATAACAGTACATACAGCAGGTTGGGAAGCAACTTAATATAATATTTAAAAATATTTGAATAGACTTTTCCATTAACATACCATACAAATACTAATTAACTTTTTTAGTTATATTTTTTAAGAAGCGCTTTTTTTTTGGTGATAACTAATCGTAATTTTATCGTATTTAATAAAAATTCATTATGCAGAAAATGCAAAAATAAGCGTAGACTTAATAAAAAAAAATTCAAATACAGGGCTATGTTTTTTCATAAACAAAAATTAGAAACGATAGCAAAGAGAAAATTAAATAAATCAATTATTCAGTTTATTTTATAGTATATATTTTTATTTTAGTACAGTATTTTGAAATATTTAATTGTGATCTTATATAATTCAAATTAAAATTATTAAAAAAAATAATCTGAGTAAGAGTATCTTGGAGTGCTTAAACTATCATGGCGAATGCTGATTAATATAGATTATAATGAGGAAATACTTAGAAAGATCACGCGTACAAAATTATAGTAATGATTATATCAGTTAAAGGTTAAAAACCATTGCAATGGTATTTTGGAATGACGAAAACAATATTTGTCACTCGTGAAAATAAATCAAAAATACATATACTGTACTTAAAATAAATGTTTTTAATATTTATAGAGTTTAAAATGAGATGTTTATTAAATTTTTCTATAAACACTGACTAAACGAAAAGATAATTGTAAAATCTCTAAGAAAATAAAAATATTGCATGGTAAATCAAAGAATTCACATAAATCTTATAAAATTACTATCAGTACCAGCTCTATAGCTTTTAGCGCCCCGAGCGAAAATTTTTGTTGCGCCCCTCAATTAAAATTTAAATTAATTACAAAAAATAAAAAAAAATTGTTTAAATTATATGTAAAAAATAATTGTGTTTTACTATAATAATAATAATTACAAAATACAAAATGCTCCAGCGCCTTTTGGCGTCCCTTAAATATCTGCGCTCTGAGCGGACGCTTTGCTCGATCGTATGTTGAGCCGGCCCTGATACTATTATATGCCGTATTTTGTTTTATTTCCTACGATATTATTTCAGGGTGAAATTATTTTCTAATATTCTAGAGAAGTAAAATTCGGCATGCCTATAAACTGTAAAACAGAATTACTGCAACTATTCAGAAAAATCTCAAAATCTAAAATTTTCGTTTATTTATATTTAATATTGATTTCTAAATTTCTAGCTAATTTAAATATCGAATAAAATATTTTTGTGAGGTTTGCTATAAGAATTTATAAACAAAATTTTTTCTGATTTTCAATATTTCAATTTCAATATTGGTATAATTATATCACCTTCGATAATACTGTATAATAAAAAATTATTTTGCAGTTCAACATTTTTGTGATTTTTCTGTTTAAATTTATAAACTTCCTATAGAAAGCAAACATGAAACTTGTTTTCGGAACAGACATATTGGTTAATTGAATATTTTAAAATATTTTGCCTGCTATAGAAATCTCTGTTTATTTTACAATATGCCATTTTTTATGTTATTTACAACAATTCGCACTTGAAAATTTTATGTTACATATAATATATAAGGCCAAGTGTAGTATAAACTTGCGTGATTTTAAAAATCGAAGTTAACATATGTGGAAATTAGGTTAACAATATTCATCAAAGTAGGTTAGCTCATCAGGTAATGTGAGGCTGTTACACAAATGCAAAAATCGATCTTTACAGACCAATATCACATAGAAATATGGATTTAATGTTTGAAATAGCTTGTACAATTTATAATCCTATAATAATAATGAAACTTCTGACACATTAATAGGAAATATATTCTATATAAAGCTATTATTATAGAAATTTAATAGTGATAGCGAAAACAATTTTTCCCAGCAATATTCAATACTATACAATTAAGTTATCAATACAAAAATAAAAAAGTATTGTACTGAACTTTTTATCAAAACATTTTTTTTTTAAATTTCGCACTGAAAATGTGTTCCAAGAAAATTTTGTTCATTTTTCAGGTTTCAGTAAAGAACAATTTAAGCTGAAATGGGATGTTGTACCGAAGATAAACGCGTCCATTCGTCTTCCGTGAGTATAAATAAAACTTTAAGTACAGTAATTGATTTTTATTTGTCCTTTAGTGATATTGAATTACTAGAAAAATTCATTTGAGAAATAACACTTTATAGAATTTTTCGCTTGACTTAATAACTGATTTCCGATTTTGAAACTAAAATTTTTTTTTAGCCTAAAGGTGTTAGAAGTTATTTAAAAGTATTTTGAAATCTTCGTTACAAAAAAACACTAAACGCTATTCGCTAGATTTTATTAACATTTCTCAATTAGTTTTAATGCTTCGGATCGAGAAAGATATTTGAAAAAAATCTCTTCATTTAGAGGACAGTTTAATAGGAATTCCTTTACTTAATGAGTGTAACGTGTCACCTTTCTGATCGATATCCGAATGAATATTACTTCGAGTTTCTTTCTTTTTGTTTGTTTTGACTACTTTACAATCAAATATAAAATTTACTGCATAAATTTGAGAAAAGTTTTCATAGTTTAATGCAATTAAAAAATACTGTATTATAAAAAAACAATATAACACATCGTCCCATTTAAAAGGATTAAATTATACAATACAGTATTCGGAAAATGCTTTTAAAACAAAGTGACTAGACATTCCGGTTTGAAAAAATGTCCCGGATTGTCCTGTTTTTTACTTATAAGTAAATAGTTCATATTTAAAAATTTTAAAAAAATTAATTAGATTTAATTTTAAAAATTTAGTTTCTGAAGAATTCTCCATCCCAACTTTTATTATACATAGAATATGGTCACCCTAATATAACCAATGTGAATGAATCAATCTGAAGAAAAAATAATAATATATGTTTATCTTTTCCTGCTTTCTTTTTGCAAATTTTTTAATAATTTAGTTTTTCAAAAAACTTTTACGTTGGAACTTTGGGAATCTACGGCACTAATGTAACACCAACTATGGATAGTAAAATATTTCATATCAAAGAAGTTGTTATAAAACGCATAATTGTGCGGTATTAACGTTGGAACATTGGGAATCTACGGCACTAATGTAACACCAACTATGGATAGTAAAATATTTCATATCAAATAGTAACTTATATAGGTCCGCGTATTTTGACGTAAAGTTGGGCAGTCTACAAGAATCCTTTTTAAAACGCGAAATTACGCGGCACTAACATCGAAACTTTGGAAACTTATACCGCTAACTATTGAAATCTTTTTAATTTTCTCTATTGATTTTTTTTTTATTTTAATAAGAGTACATCCGTTTAACTTGACGTACGTAATTTTTAATATTTTACACGAACTAAATCTATATATATTTAATATTGTATTGTATATATATTGTATAATAAATATAGATATTTACTTTAGTGTTCAATTCGTCAGTTATTTTTCTTGTAAGCAAACTGTAATTAAAAGATAATGTAATTATTAAACGTAATCGTTCATTCAATATTACGTCACAAGATAATTTGGTAATTAACGAAACTCTCCCACATCAATATTCTATCCTCATTTCTAATTAGGATTTCATTTTTGGCAATTTCTTACTAAGAAAGAGGAAATTATAGCGATCGTGCTTTTATTCTAATTTTAGAAAATTAAGCTTTCGCAAAAATATTCTTTTATGAATTGGAATTTTCGCCGATTGGAAGGTTTTAAATGCGTAGCGCCATCTCTTAACAAAATCTTGTGAATATAGTACTATATTAAATTGTAATCTGATTAAAAAGGGAAATTTTCAATTCTGTTAAAAATTCTTAAAATGAAAGGACGGTAACGTAAACGAAAGCTCACAGAAATTTTTCTAGAGATGGTAAACTGTACATACTGAGGGCGAGTTCAGAAAATGCTCCGTGAAATCTCCGCTGGAGACTTCTCCGAGAATTTTCTGAACTCACTCTGAATTAATCTAAAATAGAATTAATCATTTTTTTTATAGATGATTTATAAAAATTCTAAAATCTAAGGAAAGGCTAAGTGTCATCTTGTCAGCTAACAAGTAAGTCTACTTACGTTGGTCGTTATGGTTATGTTCCCGTTGTTGTTGTGGGTTTGTTTTGTTCCATTTAGAGGTTTTAGATATTCATAATTATACGTTTCCAACTTTAGAGTCTCGCTACTATTCAATGGTGATTGGTAGTTGCAGACACGTTATTGCTTGCTTCCAAAATGTCGACCATAACAAAGTAGGAACTTTGTTCCTATGCACATTTTGTTAAGAAAAAAGAAGAGAGTAACTCATATTCAAGAAATATTTTTTAACTCTTCTATTTAGAGTAGAGTGACCAGACATACCAGATTAGCCGGAACGTCTAGTCACTTCGCTCTAAATATAATTGAATATCCTGGATTACCCCGACTTTTGAGTCTCTGTCCCTTTTTGAAAAAATATCCCGGATTTGTCCCGATTTTGAACAAAATATCCTGGATTATCCTATTTTTTACTTAAGTAAATGGTTCACATTAAAAAAAGGATTATTTAGATCTAGATTTAATTTAAAAAAAATTAGCTTCTGAGGAATTCTCTTTCCCAATTTTTACTATACGTAGAATATGGTCACCCTAATATAACCAATGTGAATGAATCAATCTGAAGAAAAAATAATAATATATGTTTATCTTTTCCTGCTTTCTTTTTGCAAATTTTTTAATAATTTAGTTTTTCAAAAAACTTTTTTTTTCATTTTCTCTGAAAAAATTTTTTTTTGGATTTTATCCAATTCTTTACAACCTATATAGGGTTTTGTCCAATCCTAGATATTGGGGTTGGATTTTGTCCAGTCCCAATATCTAGAGCAGCGGTTCTCAACCTATGATACGACTAGTGGTACGTGTACAATCTTAATTTCCTACTTGCATACTTTTGTTGGTGGTACTGATATTTTTGAATTTTGATGGTATGCATTTATGAAAAGGTTGAGAACCGCTAATCTAGAGCGTCCCGGGTTGAAGTTCAGAAAATTTGGTCACTTTAATTTAGGGGGAATTTCATCATTTACTATCGGATTATGGAGTGAAACGATAAAACGTGACAGAAGTTTATAAGAATTACATCATTTAATAATTAATAATAAAAAATTACAAAAATTTTTTTCTAATAAAAGTATTCATATAAAATTTATACAATATAAAGTTGAAATTAATCTTAAGTAGCATAGGAGAAATGTAATATATAAAAACACCATTCTGAAAATTCTTCTGAATGAATGATCTGTTCAATTTTTATCTTTTAAATTAATTATTGTTCTTGTTTCTGGAAATATTCGGCAAGACTTAAGAACACAATATTCTTCACTATACTTAACGTTTTATATAACTGTTTATTTAATAATTCTTCTTTTTTTTTTAATAAGAAATTGTTGCAATTAGTTTTTCATTGTTTGGTAAAGAATTTGTTATAATAATAATTTTTCTTTTTTTTAATAAGAAATTGTTGCAATTAGTTTTTCATTGTTTGGTAAAGAATTTGTTATATTTTACTGCGTGTTAATAATTCATCATCTTGTAGTGTGACAAATGAGACGTCCTCTGTTTTCTTAAAATTACATATAGCACGCATTTCGCATGACAGCATTCTAAAATTTTATTAGCCCTCGACGAACGGAATGACATTGAGATTGAACATGGCCAACCTTTAATGTGGACGCCCATGGTCGACAGGACGTTACATTTGGATTATACAATATTTACAAAAATGGCTAAAATACGGAAGTGAAGTTAGACGGACTTAAGGCGGATTTATACTTCATCTGAACGGAAAAGGAAAAAAGAAAGGAACCCCAAAGTTGTCTTCTGCGCGCTATTTCGCGCATTCCTTTTGACGTAGTTCCGTTCATCTATCTCAATCGGAAAAGTTAACAAAGCGCTTATACTTTTTCCTTGGTTGGTATCCTATAAGTCAACGCGTGTATTACCGAATTCAATACGACATCCTTAATTATAATAAGTACTATTATTTCAGCCAATATTTTTTTAGATTATATTACAATTTCTTATAATAAAACTTAACCTGAAATATCGAGAAAGAATTTCGGGATCACTATCCCTGATCTTCTATTAGTTTAAAATATTCTCCAAACATTCTTCTCTCAAAGTTTATTAATGGTCAGGTTGGTAAAGTATCGGTATATATGATAAATGTCCAGAAATAACAAATGAATACATAAAAACAAAATTCCCCTTTAAAATAACAAGAAAAACTGCATTTTGAAAAAATTCTGAAGTTTAGACATATTTATATGAAATTGTTTTACAGTTATAATTCACAGAGAAAAAAAAAAAGCTAATGCTGAAAAATACTACCATTTGATAAAATTGATTTATATCAGTGGTGAAATTTGGAATTTTATGTCTTCTAAACGTGTAAAACTAATATTTTCTAAGTGAACTTATAAAAGTTGGTTTGTGCTTGGTAACAGCAGTTAATTTGGATACAGTTTTGCTACAGAAATAACCCAGATTATAAGAACTATATTAAGGATTTTTACAAACATTTTGGAACAAGAATGATATTACAGTATATTATATTCAATTGAGAATGATTAGAAGTGATATCAGATATAATTTAAAATATTCTTGATTAGTAATGGATAGTCTGTGGATTTTATAATTGCTATTCATACGCTGTCTTGTAATTTTCATTTGCTTGCTTTCCATATTCTACTTTATCAATAAAATATTCCCTTTTGTTAAACAAATACTGATAATTATATGATACCTTTACTTATTGGCGCAACTATACTCCTTTGTTACTAATATTTGTTCACTGTTTATATAACAGATTCGAATGGACCAATTATAATATATAATACAATTTTGGACATTTTTGCGTGTTTTATTCAAATAACATTCGATATTATTTAAGTTTTTTTAGTTACACCCTCTTGCTAAAGTTCTGGCTGCGCCACTGCCTATACCTACGTAATACAAATTGTATGCATGCATATATATATATAGTTACACACATATTGGTTACATTAGTATACTGTATATAATTTACAGAGTACAGTACTAGATACCAATACAATTTCACATATTGAAAATAATGATATAAGTTTAGGATTATGTTGTAAATTTAAATAGGTTTTAATAGTTTCGATCGTTTGAAACAAATGCTGTACGGCGATAGAGAGAAACAGTAAGAAATACAAAGCGATGTTACATTAGTATACTGTATATAATTTAGAGTACCAGTACTAGATACCAATAATTTCACATATTGAAAATAATGATATATGTTTAGGATTATGTTGTAAATTTAAATAGGTTTTAATAGTTTCAATCGTTTGAAACAAATGCTGTACGGCGATAGAGAGAAACAGTAAGAAATACAAAGCGATCATTAAATTACCCGCGAGCTATTATATTCTATCACAAGATTTCATGTAATACGATATTTTTTGTTATAAAATGCGTAGTTATGCGGCACTAACTTTGAAACTGTGGCAATCTACCGCACTACGAAAGCCGATACAATGCATGATTAATCATTCGCGAATTAATCAAATTCAATAGTGAAATATCACGACGCGATATTTTATTAAAAGCTGTTATAGAACGCGTAATTATGAGGCACCGAGTAATTTTTTAAATTTTGAGTAGATCCGCCCGTCCAACTTTTATGTACGTGGCTAAAATTCTGAACCAATCGCTACATAGGTGATAAATACTAATCAAAACTAGTTTTTATTAATTGTGAAAAGTAAATGTTTCCTGCAATTATTCATATTACAATACCGTGAATTCTCGTTTTTACGAAAATTATCTTTATATGCAATCAATCATCATTCGCAAATTCAATAATGGAGGAGGGGAATTTACTTAGGTTTTAATTTATAAAATTGAACTTAAAAATATAGACAAAATGTATAAAACTAATTTTTACGAAATCCATTTCTAAATCTTCTCGCAAAGATTCACTTGTAAAATGATCGATGATAGGATTCATGATAACCATGCTGTACTTAATGTTTCTCATTAAAAATTAATAGTTTTGTAAAATTTATATTTAAGAGATTAAAGATAGAATTCTAACATGCAGTAAAAATGTACAATTTTATAAATTAAAACCTAAAAATATAGACAAAATGTATAAAACTAATTTTTACGAAATCCATTTCTAAATCTTCTCGCAAAGATTCACTTGTAAAATGATCGATGATAGGATTCATGATAACCATGCTGTACTTAATGTTTCTCATTAAAAATTAATAGTTTTGTAAAATTTATATTTAAGAGATTAAAGATAGAATTCTAACATGCAGTAAAAATGTATTTCTATTATTATTTTAATTGTAAATTTAACAGAGCATAAGAAATGAATATTTACAAGTAATTCATTACTTAACCCACTCTAAAAATAAATTCTGATGATCAAATTTTGAGAACAGTTTCAGAAAGAAAATTTTTTTAAATATTTGAATTATACAAATTTTTGCAAGGAAATTTGTTTCTAAATGTTTATATGTAAACAAGTTAAGAGCTAATCACTATAGTGTTATCTAAATTTTCTGTGAAAATTAAAATAAATACACACAATAAAATCTGTTGAATATCACTTTTTATTTTAACCATCTGCTTGTTTGTGAAACTGAAATACACGATAAGTTCTAAAACAAAAAGCCAAGCAGGGGACAGAACTTTGACACACTAGATGCATTCAATGGGAACCCTCCATCCATAGATAGATGAAGAATACAAGGAGATGATTTCCCACTTACAGGATAATAGTAGGAACGTGTCCGACAATGCCGATAACAATAACAGTTAAAAGATATAAAGTATTTTCGCCGGATTTGATAGACTGGAATGGAGGGTTCCCATTGACTAATGCTAATGAAGAGACTATACCATATATTGCAAATATATGGTATAGAAATGGCAAACCACCACCTCAGCCTGCAAGCAATGAAAAAAAAAAAAATTTTCCTCCTCTCCCTGTGAAAACTATCTATCGGATACATATTGACAACTGTGTCTAGGAACACATTAACATGATAATACATAAAATCACTTGTATTAAATGTCTGCACATTTATGACATACAATCACACATTCCACAACCAAACCTTGATAAACAGAATTGAAGTGTTTTATACTACATGAGTAAAATTTCCTTTTTCCTAGTACCATGTATCACTAAACACTAGGTCGTTGATGGGAGAGGATAATTTTTCCACTTCTCCTATAGAAAGAGCTACACGTGATCACGGACAACCATGCAAAAATTCTTACTCTGTATTATTTTTAGGTGTGCACATGAAAAGAGTGCAGGTGTAACTGGAAATTAGTTGTCAATTACACAGAAGAGGACTGACACTTGTAGGAGGTGGCTTGGACAAGATTGCAGCAAGAATATTAAACCTGACGATGAACATAAATGCTCATGAGATGTCTTACACTGATGGGTAAACCTCACCTAGTTTTTCATTTTATTTATTTATTTATTTTTATTATTGTGAGTTTGGAAAATCCTGCTGGTTTCATGATGAAGGGACTCCTTCCTTCCATACACACAAAATGCAGGAGATATGCAGCCAAAAAATAATGGTGGGAGGTGTAAGATCTTTCAACACCCTCTTCATGAGTAATTTGATTTGACAAGATGAACACGTGAATAGAGCCAGTGAATAATTTATTATTATTATTATCCACTTGCTTTTTTTATTTAAAAAAATTTATTTATTTATTTTTGGTTTTTGCCTCTTTTTAAAATTTGCCCAATAACAACAAATGATGCGTACTTGAATTAAAATTGTTATTAGTCTCCTTCACTCTTTTATTATTTTCTTTCTTACATGGATTGCTTACAACTCCCCCCACCCCCTTTACAGTGCAGATCACAACCTTACTTATGCCTCTTCTTCATCACCTTCATCTTCCTCATCTTCCGCACCATCTTCTTCTCCCTCTCCTTCCTCTTCGTAATCTTCACCCTCTGGAACTACTTCATCATCATCATCACCATCTCCATCATCTCCTTCTCCTTCTTCATATTTCTCTTCAGATTCTCCATTTTCCTTTTCTGTTTCATTTTCTATTTGATATAAAACTAACATTTTAACAAATTCATTTTACTAATAAATAATTAGAATACTTATTTATTAGGAGTGGAAAAAAGTGCCAAGTGCATTGAAAACATTTCTGACAATAAAATATTTGATTGCTAAAGGATTTAATGATTAATATTAATAAAGAATTATTTTAACAAATCTGATCCAAAACAGAATGTGATAAATTTTAAATTACATACATGATTAACATTAACACTCAATTTTGTACTTCTTATTTTCAAACTTATACCAGTAAATGGTTCCAATCAATATGTTTTTAATTAATATTACATTAACATTATTCATGAATATATTGTTTTGTCAACTTCTATCTACTGATAAATTGAAAATGATCCAAACAACAATTTATCACAAATAATTCTTATTGTCAAAAATTTTTTCCATTTGTTTCAAATAATTTTTTATACTATTGATAATATCACTATTTTTAATTAATAGACAATTTGAAATTTACCTTTCTGATCAGTCTGAAAAAGAATTTGAATAGTACGAGAAATTCGTGGAACCAATTATTTGCATTAATCGAGGCCTACCTGTAATAATAGCATAATATACTTCTGAAATGTTATCTCACATCTCCAAGGGATGCGAGTACTCCTGGTTGAGAACCACTGTTCTAATTGGACTGTAGTTGATTTATTGTTACTCAGCAACCAATGCCTCACACCTATCTGCAAAGTACATTTGGCCACAATTTTCTAGGAAATGAGTGGCTGCTGTAAATCAGTATAAATGCCACACCCTTTAAATGGCCTGAGTGTGTTTATATTTTGTTTTTTGTGATTTTCTCCTAAATTTTAGTGAAATTAAAACAAAAAATGAACAATTAAGATATATTTTAATTTATCTTAACAGAATTAACCATTATTTTCTTATTATCTACAATATTTTTTACTTTAGCATTTTATAGTTTTTATGAAAAATCGTAAAAGCTATAAACTGCTTTTCTTTTAAAAAAGTTTCAAAAATATATTATTCATCGAATTTCATAATTGGAATAAATTTTTGATAGATTAAACTATAAAAACAACAGGATAGGATAAAAATTCCAAACTCTATGAAGCCATTCAAATGTAAATAGTTTGTTTACACACATTTTTAAAAATATTTCATCGGTTAAAAATATTTAGGATCCACTGTCAAAAAGCATATTTTCAATGGTTATTTATAAAAAACTACAAGTTATGTAACAACTATTGAATGAAGTTAAATCATATAATAATTAATAAAATTACATGAATTCATTGAAATATTATCATATACAAATATTCACACAAAAAGCTGATTTGGATTAATAAAATCCAGATTGAATTTTTTTAAACTTTTTTTTTGTTGTAGTTTTATCATTTTTTGTTCTTTCTTGACAAGTGTACACACCAATAGCAATGATTGGATTACTGTAATTCTTTTCCCGATTTCATTATAAAAAATACTTATATTATCATCTTAGACTACTTAAATTATATTTATTAGGTTTTTCTGTTTTGAGAATTTCAAATTTTAATTTTAATACATTGATGATTGGCTAAGATACATCTGAATCAAATTTAGATCACTGCAACAGTTTGGTATTTTAGGATGTTTTACGATCTGTTTATTGTTTACATAAACTAATCTGGTTACTTTTTGGTTGGAGAAAAATTTTTAGGTTTTATTTTTAAAAATCAAGATTTATTTCATATAATGGAACAGAAATGAGTCTTATACTGTATTTCATAAATTTGTAATTAATTATTGAAAAAGCAGTAATTGGCAGTTATTTAATCTGTAACAATAGAATGAAGAATCTGTAATAATTAAAAAATTTTAAATATTTTTTATAATTATGAGTAATCATTTTTTATCCTAAATAATAAATCCTATACAATAAATTAATATTAAATCCAGATTAAATAAAATTTTATAAAGATTAAAAGACAATATTATACAGGCAAAAAAACAAAAATTGGTAGAAAACAAATTTTTATTAACTGAAGCGTTTTCAACTGCATACACAGTCCTCTTCAGCAGTTTAGACTGCACAGCAACATAAACTATTTTAAGAGTTACAGAAAATCGAATACATATTCTACTTATTCAAAATTTCACCTGATGAAGTGTAATTTTTCTTTATTTTTTCAAAATAAGCCTAATCAATATGCCAAAAATTAAAATTGTGAAATCTTGCTTAATTTTCACAACTTTTCATTATTATATGAGATTGGAGAATAAACATTTTTTTTGTATGAAATCTTAGTCATCCAATGAAATATTTATTATTTTTTGATATTGGCAAGTCTTATGAATAAAATAAGCTATGAATGAAGAAAATTGAATCATATTTTAAAAAATTATTGACAAAAACAAATTGTTAGGCAAATTTTTGTTAATTACATTACATCATATAATTAGTCGAAAAGTAACATAAATTTATTAAAATATTGTCAGTATATTAATCTATGGTTAATTATGGGATAGAATTGCATGGTGAAGTCTTCCATGCCTGCAATAACTTTACTAGATTTTGTCTGGTAGCTAATGATCTGCTGAACTGATTAATCTTCCTGCCAGACATTCAATATTACTGATATTTTGGCAGTCCTTTGTCAATAATGAATGTCATTGCAATCCTGATATTTTTGTGGAATCCTGTTAGTCAGCCAAATTTTCAGAGTTCCCTGCAGGCTTTCTCAGTATTGTTGCAATTCAAAATACACAGTCTCCACTATACTTCATCTGCAAGGCAATTTCTTACTATATGCTACTTCCACTTCCCACAAAATGGATGTAAGATTGGACTTTTAGTAGCATTTCAACATTGTTTTATTTTATTCAACTTAGCATATGATGGTGATGGTCATTTTTATTTATCACATGAAGTTAATTTTGAAGGCTGATTTCTGCAATCCTATCATCATCAACATTTATACTTTCATCCATTGCTAGATATAGAAATGTTCTAAACGGTTATAGACTCTAATGTGAGCTGGAGATGAAAAGTAGTAGTACCTGATCTTTTTAGTTTTAATCTATAACTTTAATTATTATAGCTATCATTTTATTACCAATTTAAATTTATTGTTCTTTTCTCTATACTATGAATTTATTGTTAATCTGCATTAACTTATTACTATTTGAATTTATTATTACTAGAAATTACCCGCTCTTATAAATGAATGGAAATATAATCATGTGATTTAATCTAATAATACCGTATATAACGACACCAAGAGGGAATCGTAAAATGGCATCCATTATTACGTTACAACGCCACTTGCGAATTCTGAGTACGGGTATCATATTTCCGGAGTCAAAAATTTGCCCCTCTTTATAGTGCACCCCCTAATTTGGAGGTGCTGAGTCCAAAGATGTAATTATTATTTACCGCTGAGGCCCCGTTATCGAGATACAGGGCCCCAAAATTAAATTTCATCAGTCAAATTTTTCAAGTAATTTTAGTAAATTATTTCGAAATTCTAATGAATTTAGATGTCATTTTACATTCCGAATTGAATGCAACTGTTTCCATTTACCTATGATCTACCTTTATGAAATTATGCGATTTTTTTTTTTTTTTTTTTTTTACTGTTTTTTATCACTACTGATAAATTGCTGGTAGGAGAGCAAATTACCCAGCATGCTTTTCGGATTTCATATTTGAAAGAAAACAGAGGCATTTCATTGAAAACTTGCTTATTACATTATATTTTATTACATTTAGTATTTTTGGTATCAGAGATATGTAATTTAGGATTATTGTCGTATGATGCTAAATAAAATGTGACTCGTGATTACGTTATCCTGATATGTATGCTGGCTAAATTAACATTAAAATTGGACCCAAAATTAATGGACCATCGGTGATGAAAGTTTATTATTTTCGCATCGGTTAATGAAAGTTTTAGGATGGTATTATTAGTTAAGACTGTTATCTTAAGTTTTTATAATCTAACCAGTTACTATCCTCTTACTTTACTGCTTGGCCCACTAAGTTTAGATACTTGCTTTACTCACTAAATTATTATTGCTCTGATTTCTGCAATATTCTTATATAAATGAATTTGTGTATTATTTGGAAGGATGAATTATGCAAATAGGAAGTACACTGGATGTGCTGCTCTGGGGCCCCAAAATTTGAAAAAAATAAATAGAATTTGATCATAAATTATTGCTTTTATCTGGAAAAAATGTTTATAGTTAATTTATATTGTTATAACAGTATCATTTCTTTTCCAAATCATGCATGTTCAATTGTGTTTAAATTTATTGCACAGGAGGTCTTCTCTGTATATAAAGATAATATAGATGAGATTGAAAATTTCTGGTAATGAACATACATGCAAAATGTATATTAATGAAATTCTGATAGAGATAGATGATTTCTTCATGTACAGTTCATTCCAAAAAGTTTGTCACCTGCTTCGCAGGGGCTGAGCTTACCGGAAGTTGATCAGTTATAAAGTCTGTCAGTTCGATCGTGCATAGTGGAAGCTAAAAATGGACGTGTCCGTTCTGACTAAGAATAGGGGTGAGGTATACGAATGAGATGGGTCGATTACAGCACTCTGAACTGAAAAGACTAATCGCTGCTCACTATTTCAAGCTAGGCAGGCTTTCTAGTTACGAATAGAGTAAATAGATAACACGCTCTAATATCATTTTTTAAATTTTGAATATTGGTAATTATGAGTATGATATTTACAGATTTATTTTTTTAAATTCTAATATGCTAATATAAATATATCGTATTTGTTTCCTGTCATATATTATATATAAACTATATATAGAGTATTTTTTATATATTCCCGTCGAGGATAAGAATGAAATTTTATTCGCATAAACCGGATTTTTTTGAAGTTATTATATAAATT
>AYEL01085817.1:0-62901 GCA_000484575.1 Olivierus martensii
TTTTTTCAAATAAATATTTAATGTTTTATATGGCTTTTTTATTAAACCAAAGTGATGCCCTTTTTTAAGTGGGACCCGACCACAGACTTGTCACGGGCCCAAAAATTTCTCTCAGCAGCCCTGGCTATTAATAGTAAAGTTATCAAATGTTATAATTTTGTAATGATAACTATTAATGTATTTACTTGTAAAAAAATTGTAAATGATGTATTATTACTAGAATATTAAGCTGGTGGACTAATGCTATAATGAAATTAAATCATAAAATAATTTGAAAAGTTTTTAAAACTTATAAAAATAAAATTTTTAAAAATCTTAAATCAAAGCATTTTTGGATAAACCCAACTTCAGCACCTTACAAATCAATAAAATATATTGCAAATCCTAAATTGGTATAGAATTTATATAATAATATAGATTTGTAATACATGGAAAAAGAATTCTACTGCTTATATTCAGTATAAGCAGTAGAATTCTTTTTTCGTGTATTACAAATCTATATTATTATATAAATTCTATACCAATTTAGGATTTGCAATATATTTTATTGATTTGTAAGGTGCTGAAGTTGGGTTTATCCAAAAATGCTTTGATTTAAGATTTTTAAAAATTTTATTTTTATAAGTTTTAAAAACTTTTCAAATTATTTTATCATTTAATTTCATTATAGCATTAGTCCACCAGCTTAATATTCTAGTAATAATACATCATTTACAATTTTTTTACAAGTAAATACATTAATAGTTATCATTACAAAATTATAACATTTGATAACTTTACTATTAATAGCCAGGGCTGCTGAGAGAAATTTTTGGGCCCGTGACAAGTCTGTGGTCGGGTCCCACTTAAAAAAGGGCATCACTTTGGTTTAATAAAAAAGCCATATAAAACATTAAATATTTATTTGAAAAAAATGTACAATAAATTCAAAATTTGATACATTACACACCATGTTATAAATAAAATAGTTTATTTTGGCATGACTGCTTTGGGTGATAGACAGTGCACTCTAGCGGCGGGCTGCAAACTATCAGACACGTTATATGACACATCAGAGCCCGACGGTCGGGCCCTTTTTGATACTGGGCCCATGACAAAAGTCACAGATGTCACCCCCTCTCGGACGCTCTGTTGATAACTATTGATAGTATTGTTGTTAGTAATATTAACTGTCATTACAATACAGTCTTAGCTATTGCTATGACATTATAATGCAAAATTTCAATACTGTATTGCAGACTAAATATAAAGATAAATTCTAAAATGTTTTACATAAAATTGAATTTGCATAAGTTGGGGAGCTCTAGTACTCTTATTTTTGATATTGATGAAAATTTTTACTGGAATGTTTTTTAAATAAAATTCTAAATATTTATTGAATTTCAAATTACCTTTACATAAAATTGTTATTGAAATTAACAAAAAATTAAACAAAAATGAAAATAACTATGGAAAAAATTGCATAAAATTTATAATCAAAATACATAATTTCAATAAATTTTTATTATTTTTTTTATACAGTAAGTCTTGATTTTCATGGTTAATTTGTCCATCAATTTATGCATAAATTCAACAATGCTTAAATTCAGTATACATGAATGAGTGCATTAGAAAACAGAATACCCATATGAAATTTATGAGCCTGCTTTTAAGCATAAATAAATAAATTTAAAGTTCAATATCATCCAAGCACAAAATAGCAGTCAAGTAGAAATCACTTTTATTAGCCTGTTAATAAAAGTGATTTCTACTTGACTGCTATTTTGTGCTTAGATGATATTGAACTTTACATAATTTGATATTAAGCAGTTTTTGAATTAATTAATTTAAATAAATTTAAAGCTAGAGGCAATATTTTTTGCATATAAAGTAAATTTTTTAATGACTTTTTTTATTAGTTTTATTTTTTATGGAAAATCAACAAAAATTAAAATATGCATCTGTATATCTCTTGAAACTACAGAAGTCAAAATAATGTAATAGATAATTAATAGATAAAATCTGATATGATTTATTTCTAGCCATATGTCCCAAATTTCTTTACTATACAATGTGATAATATGATGTTAATATATTAAAATTAAAATGAACATTATCAATAGTTATCCTTACTATATGTACAATATAAACCAGAAATGAATTTTTTTTTACAAAATATAATTTTGTACATATAAGCACCAGCAAATCTGCTGATAGTTAACATACTATGTTTTATTGTAGGTACATCATCAACTGTTGACTCAGATACCATAACCTGCCTTTAATTGCTCATTTATATAAGCATAGATTTTATATATCTTGTTCTAATGCAATTGCATAATTAACAAAATAATTTCTAATACAGTAGTTTTGTTGTTTATTTTGAACTTACATCTTTATTATAATTATTTTTATCTTATAAGTATGTAATGGTATTTATTTAAAACTACTAATATGTTTTATTGATATTTGATCCCTTTTTTAGTTATTGGAAATTTGGAATTATTTATAAATATAACATTTCTTGAGTTTTAAACTCTTAATCTCCACATTCTTGTTAAGACACTCTTATATTTTCTCTACACTACACAAAAAAAATATAACTATAGTTAGTGTTATATTTTTAAAATTTTTAATATTGTGCATAAAAATAATTGTATTGTTTGAAGATAATATTAAATTGTGATAACATTTTCTAATCTATCCTACTCAAATATTATATTTTACAAAATAGAGACAGTCATCAATTAATTTTTTAAGAAAATATCATAATTGAAAATTATGTTAATCAAAATTTACTTGTCCTTAGAAATCAATAGTATAAATGTTTAATTAATTTCTTAGAAAATAAAATTTAAGGCTTTTATATTGTTTCAGAAATGTGTAGAAAATTTGTGTTTGTATAATGAGAAAGCTAGTTGAGTCAAAAGTTCATAAATCAAGCAAAAATATCAGCACTATGGCAGGAAACACATTCATTAGAAAAGAACACATATGTCCCTTTTTTTATAAAAGCAAATGCAAAAGAACCATGGTCCTATAAGATGGCAGCATTCAGAGCACTACTGCAGAGGATCAGAACCCATTGCTCCATGAGTAAAAATATAGAAGAAGAATTGGATTGGATAAAAAAGCAGGCTGTAAGAAATGGCTACTCGGAGAGAATCATATCTAATTTATGGCAAAAGTTAAATAAGAGAAGGCTTATGAAGAACGTGAATCCGCAAGCCACGAATGATAGACCAACTTATAGCATAGACATTAACAATATTACCTTAAAATTTAAGAAGAAATTGGAGAAAGCTACGGGCTATAGAATAACTTATTGTTAAATATATTCAGGAGTGTTAAAAATTTGAATCGAATAATGTATTAAATTGTTATAATATTTTTATTTTTGATATCATTTATTGAAAAAATTATGAAGAACACCTAATAAAATTTCTATTGAATTTAGATTAGTGTTGTTTTTAATGGACAATGGACAAATAAATGGTATTCTTCTAAACTGTACAGAAATGAATATACAATATAATTGAATAGAGATAATAACCATGTACTAAAACTTGGATCATTATTATCACAATCAATGAGTAACTTCGACGAATTTTTTAACTTAATTTTCATTTAATTATTCCTCCAAATTCTAGAAATTGAAAATTTTTTCTGAACTATTTAATAAGAACATCTTTCTTATTAAATGAATTTTGTTCAATTAGAGTAAATACTAAATAATATGACGTCTGACCGGAGATAAAGAGTCGACAATTCTTTTACTATGTTAATATTGTAGAAATCTGTTCTTAAAAACTTTTCAAAAGTTCATTTTCAATCATTATTGCTATTGATTATTAAATTTTTTATGTTAGTTGAATAATTACACGTTTAAAAAAAGAATTTTGCAGACAGTAATCATTTCAAGTTAAGCGAACCTATATATAATTAATAATAATAATAAAATTATTAATGATTATATTCATGATTATAACATAATTATTACAATCACGAGATGTTTAATAATAATAAATGATTTATTTTTTAATTTTTATTTCCTATTATCTAATTTTAAAAAGTTTTTTTCTTTATAATGCATGTCCATAACATTACTTATCACGACAAAAATTTATATTTTAAAGTTCGTTTATTTCAATAAGTAGCTTTAATAATTTTTAGAAAATCAAAATCGATCACAAGTTATTTATCATATTTAAGTCAAAATAAATTTTAATAAACTGTTGATTTTAATAGTTTTTCTATTTAATATATGGAATTATTTAATATATGAAATTAAATATTAATATATTAATACTTAATGTAAAATTAAAATTTGAATTTGAAATAATATTTAATGGATATTAAGAATATATTTGTATTTATAATTGCTTTCAGAAATAATGGTAATAATGGTAAAAATGCTTGTCATTCCAGTACTGATTCTAAAACAAAACTCGCCTACATTTGCCCTATGTTCATGTACATATTGGGACATGTCTAGCCAAAGCGCATGAATGGCATTTCTAAGAATCCCATGTGAATAGGATCAGAATCCACCACCGTTTTATCCATACTCCAAAAAAGATAGCTAATTTCCACAAGTGATATGTTGTACTCTAGATAATCTTTTCTTTTTTTCATCGTACTTTCTTATACTCTTTTCACTTAATCCTTCATTCTTTAACTGAATAAACATCAAAATATACTGCCTATCTCTCAGTAAAGGTAAAGAGTTCCAATATGTAACGGAAACAAAGGTGAAAAATTGCATAATATTTCACATTTTTATATACTGTATGTAATAAATAATTATTACACGATTATACATAATTATACTTAGTATATTTATGTATAATCATATAATAATACATAATATGCATATTATCTTTAATAAAGTATTGAATTAATAGCAAAATATTAAGGTGGATTGAGGTAAGTGCGTAATTGGGACAAGTGTATTAACGGGCTTTTTTTTATTATAAGATAAGCGAAATTTTGCTAGTTGAATATTCTAGTAATCTACTAAAAGTTAATAATCAGCCTATCGACATAGATATCGCACGATGACTGATGAGATTCCAGTATTTACATCGACCATTACAAAAGCGTCGCATTCGAAGAGCACACACAACTTTGGCAGTACCATAAAAGTGCAATAGTTCTTAAGATAACTTCATATTAGGGGTTATTATTTTTGGTAAATATGAAGAATATTGATTAAAGTTTACACCAAATAAACAATATTTAATGGCATTTTAAAATTTATTGAGAAAAACGCTAGTACGCTCTTGCCCCGTAAATATTGTTACATGGGGCAAGTGCAGATTGCAACATTGTCTAGATGATGATTGATGAGTAGCATCACCTTGGAGTAAGTGCGTATTAGGCTGCTCTTGCCACATACCACGTTCAGTTTTATTGTTGTTTATTAATTTTTTTTCTTGCATATAAAATGGTTCGCAACTGCGTAAGAAAAACCAATAGGGGCGATTATTCAAAAGAAACGAACGAATGTGAGCGTTGTCTAGATCGGGGTCGGCAAACTTTTGAGACGGAAGAGCCAAACCTGTCCTCATAACAATTTAAAAATTATTCGAGAGCCATAAATATATTTTTACAATAAGAGAAATTTAAAGTAATATTAATAAAATAATAATATAACAAGTTATAATATTAATTATATCTTTATTAAATGAAGGAAAAATCACAAAAAATTGTTCTCTGGTTTTAATCAGTGTGAACAATGGGCTTGCATTAGTTACGTTTTTTTTTTTTTTGCATTTTTACGCCCCTTTCCAATCAATGAGATTACTAAGGGGCCAGTTCCAATCACGAGCTGCATCCACAGCAGTGGAGGGGGCGAGATGGTGAAGGTTAGGCCCAGAACCCGAGAAAACTTTTCAGAAGATGCTCAGGAAGCGAACCCGGGTCATCCTGCGTGGCATACAAACGCGTCACCACTCAGCCAACCGGCAGCTTTCCTCCTCTCTAACGTTACGCTTCGCGCATCTTAGTGCCATGAAGTTTTGCGAAACCTATAAAACAAATGAAATCACCATTATATGAATAAAATTCTTTAAAAATTTGATAAATGAATTATGATAGTTTCATTTTCATTTTCAATTTTACTTCAGAGCCACATGTATGAACCCAAAGAGCCGCATGTGGCTCGCGACCCGTAGTTTGCGACTCCTGGTCTAGATGATGATTGATAAATGCAAAGATATCAATTTAAATTTTGGTATAAACCATTTTTTGTTTGATAAAAACATTTGTCATATTAAATAACAAAATGTGTACTTTGTTACTTTGAACAAAAATAAAAAGTAATATAAAGTAAATAATATGAGAGGAGTAATATAAAGTGATATAAGTACACAAATTGTTAGTAAACAATTTGTGTATTTTACGTCACTTTATATTTTTGTTTTATTTCACTATACCTTTTCTCATATTTCAGAGAACAATCCTTATTTGTTTAACAAAGGATAACTCTAAAACAAAACAACCTACCTTAATGCGGTAAAAATTACTTTATAGCAGATTTGTTCATAATTCTACTCTTGCCAAGCAGAGTGTGTAACTAAACTTCAAAGCGTTTTTAACTTGTACGTACGCTCTTGCCCCGTTTCGGGGTAAGTTCAGGGTAGCTGACATTTTATACAGTTTTCTAGCAAAATTAAAATTTACAAGGAAAATTAAACAGTAATAGCTGCGTAATGCGATTAGTACTGACATTGTTAAATATTTATACGATAGGTTAAAATACTTGTGTTTAAAATCCAACTTTACAAAACCACTCTGCACTTACCCCACTCCACCTTACTATTAATTTTCCAATTCTTTTCTTATTTATATTATTTTTTATTAGAATATATATTTAGTGCAAATTAGACTAGCATCATGGCACAAATATCTATTTCGTATTTCTAATGTTAGAAGTTTAATATATCAAACATATTACATTTTATAAATTTCATAAGTGTTACAGCCTAAAATTTATGAATAGATAACTTGAATTGTGCTATAGAATTTATTAATTCTATTTCAGTTGAATCTGCATATATTTTTAATGCTGACATCATCCAATGTCATTAGGGTCGCTGTTATGACAAAATTGAATTAATGCATTGTAAGATGAAATCCGATCTTTGATATAATGATATACAATATACAGTAGTAAAAAATGAGAGATCGTTTTTATATCTGATGGCCACAGCAGTACATGATTTATTTATATTCAGATTCAAATATATGTTGTATAAATTATTTATAATAACACGAGATTATCGAATTTATAAAAAACAGTTAGAAAAGCTATTTAATAATTAAAATTCAACGTGCATATTTGAGCCACTGGGATGTTTTTTAATTGTGAACATTAAGCAAAGATAATATCGAAGTCGTAAAGATATCAAAGAAGTCTCATAAATATATGTTCGGCAATGTCTTCAACTTCTGAGTTTAACAAAACTAATGAAAAATTCATTTCAGATCGAACGACTTTGATTGGCTAATAAAGTTGGTTGGCATTTAGTAGTTAAAGGGCTTCAAAGATCAATATCCTCTAATCACAAAGGAAAACACGCAACAACGCAAAAAATAAAAATAAATAATTAGTTAAGCATAATAAAATTAATATATATACTATATGCATATATTGTCTATATCAGGGGTCGGCAACCTTTTTAGACTTATTGGCCACATTCAACATTTATTTTTAATGATTGGGTCGCAAGTGTTTAATTAAGAGAAAATAATAAGTGAAAAAATATTTAACATCAATTTTTATTATAACAATCTTAAAAAATATAGAAATATTTAAAATATGAGATATAAAACAAACATGAAAATGAAGTTGAATGAAAAGTTACCATGTATAAATAAAATAATATAGTTTATGCATCACAATATTTTTGTCTGTTTTTCCTTAGTCAAATTATCTATATCCACTTTATAACTCGCGTGTGAAGTCGTCTTTGTTACCCCACTCCTGATGACTGGAGCCAAGTTGCAAGGCGATATCACGAAGTATAAGTATAAAATTATTTTTAATTTACTACTCATAATATAAAATACATTATTCAAATAATTTAACAAACAGACCCATGCAACCTTTTATGGGCCGCCGGTGCCGACCCCTGGTCTATATAATTTATATTATTTAATTTTTGTCTATATTTAATATTTTATTTATTTATTATTGTTATCATTATTATATAATAAATAATAATATTTAGACTCTTATAGGCTAGAAACTTAAAGCAATTAATTTAAGTTAATTAAATTTAAGCAATTAATTTAAGTTAGTCAATTAAAATTGATAAAATTAATAGTTTTATGACATTCATATTACTTATAAATTATATGTAAAGTATTATATATTAAACAAAATAATTTTGATACCATATTTACAGTCAATAATAAATACGTTTTATTAAGAGAAATCGAAATTGTATCGTATGTTTCACAAGGCAGAAAAATTAAGATTTAATAATTTAAAATATTGTAGTGCATTCAAATATTGTATAAGCATAATACAATATTAGTAATAATAATCCATCAATTAAAACGTAACTTCAAATTTTGAGCTGATAAGAAACGTAACTATCGCTTAACTTATTTATTAATTTTTTTCTCTTAAATAAAAACGAAATAAATCAAATAGTGCACTTAAAAAATTTTATTTTTTTCTGTTATATTATTTAATGTTTTATACGAGAACTAGAATATTACTAATCGATTATGCAATGCAGTTCAAGAATTTATTCCATAAGAGATTAATTAATTTTCATAAGAATAAAATATTTTATAAGCATTTCATATTTTTTAATTTATAATAATAATATACATAGGTCATCACAAAATATCTAAATAAATTTTATTTTTCAAAAATGTTTAGATAATATCTGCACATCCATTATCTGTATTTCAAAATAACTTATTACATAATAATCAATAAAAGTAAACAAAACAGTTTATTTAATTAAATAATTGTGACTTTTACGTGATAATAAAACAAATTATCTATTTACTAATGGTCAAAAAGTAAATCTGTTTATCAATACAATTTCTCATTTATATGTTTTAACCAGTATTTCATAAAATCACAACAACCATTTCATTTGTTCGAGCACTATTTATTAAAGTCATAATTATTGATTATAAATTACAATGTTAATGAGTGGTGAATAAAGATTAAATATGGTGTTGCGATTTTACGGGCGAGCGATTATAACACGCAAAATGTAGCATACATAATTCGAAACCTATGAATCATAATTTTCATTTTTCCGTTATTTATATTTTCATTATATTGACAAATTTAAATTTTAATATACGGTAATAAACATTTAATCTTTTATATTAGTTTGAACATACTGTATATTAAATTGATCAAAATTAAATATGTAAACAATGCTGACTTTTATATTTATTATATTTAAAATTTCATATAAGTTTAAAACTACAGTAGATTCCCGTATAACGTGGGGATACGTTCCGCGTTATATGAAATTGGCATTATCAGACGATTTTATGCAAATTTAAACTTGTCTCCGTGTTCTAGTATTGATCACATATTGCTAAATGAGATGTGCGTTAGTTTCAAATATGATTTTATTGTGTGTAGGGTGCGAATTAACTTGTTTTAAAGAAGATTTCTTTTAATAAAAGAAAAACAAAACAGAATACACAGGTAACTAAATTTTAAAAAAATATTATATACAATACAAGTAGACTCTATATAACACGGACTCCGAATACGCGGATTCGTATAACTATAACCCGACGGAAAAGTTGTTAAAGTTGTCATGAAAACGAAATAAACATCGTTTGGTTTTTATTACAATCAACGAATATTATAAGTAACAGATAAGTAACGTTAAAAAAATTTATCCTACGCGTTATACGGGACTGTTTATAGCGTTGTATGAGTACTAGTTGCAATTTTTTCGTCGCTTTATACGAATTTGCATTATCTATAGAAGAGCGTGTTATATGGAAGTTTATTGTATACAGTTTTTTATAAAGCATCAAAAATTAAAATATTTTTTTATTAAGTCGCATTTTTTGTATAAATCTTAATGTCCTGGAGGCATTGCCTTCCCTGACATAGTTAACCTCATCTAACAATATTTTTATAAAATTTACAACATGCAAGTTGCATCTCATCAAAACATGTCAAGAAACAACAAACTTGCTCGAAGTATTATCTAGTTAACAGATTTTTCTCTGTTACAGTACTTAGAATTACTGACTTAAATATATTAAGTTAGTAATTCTGACTTAATTCAAAATTGTCACAATATTGTATTTACAAAAGTCTTTTTTTTAGTAATTAAATTAAATTAGTGCTTAATAGATTTCGATTTAATTACTTTGACCAAACACATTTTTGTTTATTTAATTCCTCCGAAAAGAATAATTGATATTTTCTTTTCTTGTTAAAATCTAAGTCGAAAATATTTAAGCATGCTTACGTATAAAATATTCTATTGAAATCTGGAATATATTGTTAGCTGTATTTATAAAATGTTCATTGTAAATCATCATAAAAAGTTTTCATAAAAATGATGAAATTTTTAATATTAATAGAATTGACAATGAAAAATATTTCAGGTTAATGGAAGATGGGTTCCTCCAGAAGCGGACGATTTTCACGGACCAACAAAAAGCCGACAGTGTACTGATATCATATTTTTAATATTATTCATCGTATTTTGCGTATTTTTGGTAATTAATGATTTTAAATTTATTTATTTTTTTTTAAATCGAAACAGACTAAAACCAACGTGTTATTCAACCGGTTTCCACCGGTTCCACTGAAACCGGTTGTTTTTTTTTAGTTCTTTAATTTATATAATTTTGTTAATATTGTTCTATCTTCTACAATTTTTAATTAAATGTAAATAAAAATATTTCGTAAATTTCTTCAAGTCCTCTCGACATCAAATTTAAGCGAACCGATTGTTAAAATAATTTAAATATCACCACTGGTTAAAACTATACCTGTAGTAATATTTTTTATTTTATTGAAAATTAAGTAAACAATTCACATAGAAAAAGACATTAATAATGATACAGTACTTAAAAACATTTAAATAGATTATAGTTTTGGGTGTGGCTGCTGGTATGGGTGATCCATATCGTCTTCTTTATGGTAATGATAATTATGGAAACGTCTGTGGAAGAAATAATACTAAAATTAAAGATGTTCCTAATTCTGGACAAGATATGTCAAATAAATCGTAAGAATATCTATCATTATAAGATTAATTTTAATAATAATTACAAAATACTGATTTTATATTATTTATGGAGATATATTATCAGAATATTTTAAAAATATTTTTCAGCTACCTAATTACAGAATTCAAAATCGATTGTAGTTCAGAATGCACTGTCAAATGGCAGTGTGCAGACAAATGCCCGAGTGATTACCGGTATATTATAAGTTTATGTATTTATCTATTATTTTGGTAATTCTAAAATATAATTTCCAAGATGCCTTAACGAATATTATTTTTCTAGTCAACTTGGATTTAAAAGATGTTATAAAGAAAAAGTAAGCGTTAGTGTCTTTAAAGAAGCAGAAAAATTCGGCCAAACATTCTTTGAGGTATTTGAAAGAAAAATACGTTGCTCGAAAATATTATAAATGAAAAATTAATTTATATTATGCTTTTTTTTTTTTTAATTTAGCAAATTGGTACAGATATAAAAGCATGCACAAACGAATTAATTGCTCTCTGCTTCATATCTGTAGGTATGTACTATTTCAAAATAAAAAAATCTGATTTATAAATTTATTTCATCAGTGGATGCGAAATTAAAACTCAGAAAAGAATCTCTGTTTTTATTTTAAAAACAATATTTTTTTATTTTTAAATAGTTTATATTTCAAAAATTTTTAGTAATATTAATATATAGTACATTTAAAAGTTCAAAATAATTATAACATACCAGTTTCACATGAGCGATTTTTTACCAAACACTAAAAAATTTGTATAACTACAGTACTGTATTGAAAAAGATGCAGTTTATTCTAGTTTCTAAATAGTTTATTTCAGTTTACAAAATAATTATTAAACCTCTATTTGAAGGTTTAAATTATAATGCATATTTATATTATTTGTAAGAGAAATTTAATTTTAATAAGTAAATTATCATAGTACTATAATACTATAATTAAACTAAGCAATTAATATGATGACCAGTCATGTTTCTGGCATGTATACCAAATGTTATATTTTTATCATATATCATTTAGGCGTTAGAATTTTTTTGTAAAACATCCATTATTTTACATTACAGAGTATCCGTTATTTTACTTTTTCTTTTCGAATAGAATTTTACAAATATGGACCTGAAACTGTAATGTTCGTGCGGCGGGCCGTATACAATGTAAGATGCCTTTGAGGGCCGGATCCGGCCCGCGGCCACCTTTTGCCCACCCCTGATTTAGAGAATGCCCAAAATATGATTATTAAAAAAATATCTTTTGTAGATCGGAATTTGATGTTTGTCGGGAAAGTTCCTGACGACCGAAGAGGTACCAGATACAGATATTTCTTTGAGGATGGCAGCTAGGAAACCGGCGATGGCACTACAAGGGTTCACACGTTGTGTTTACGACAAAGGTTGCATTTCGAAAAGATGCTTGTGCAAGAAGAAAGGAATTCTCTGCAACTCTAAATATCATAACAGTTTTTCATGCGAAAACAAATAATGTACATCATAAATATATTTCTTCTGTAAATTTCAGTTACTATGTTCATAAATATATATATATATTTTTGTAGATTTCAGTTGCTAGGTTTTTATTTTTTCCCTCTAACGCAAGATTGCACGATTAGAAAGATATCAGGCTTATCCTCGTAAAAGAAATTTTAGGTAATAATTTTCACTAGTCATATCGAGTTTTAACTAGAGAAGTTTTAGTGAAAACTAGAAGTTTCTAATAAATAAAATTCTAACCAGAAGTTTCTAACAAATTAAATTCTAGTATTGACTAGTTAATACTAGTATTCACGAACGGGCTTTGTTAAAACTAGTTTCTCTATATATTCGTTTATTTTTTACTCTATAATTGTTGTTGCTATGACAACAAAAAATAGTTTGTAATGTTAAGAATGTTTTTCTTGGTGTTCTTTAGAATAAGTTTTTTAAAATTAATGTAGAGTTAGTAGCTGAAGAGGATTTTTAAATAAATCAAAAGTGCTTCTACACTTAAAGTCTTGTTTTTATTTTACTAATGAATGTGTTTCCTGCCATAGTGCTGATATTTTTGCTTGTTTATGAACCATTTAGGCAGTGTGTTGGATTTAATGTTTTTAAGTTCATAAATCTTTTTTTAATCAAAAGCTTAATTTTAAAGAAAATTATACTCTAAAAATATGTAAATTTATCTAAGCTTAGGATGATCACACGTTTGTTGTTGTGATAATTTTAAAATATTTTTAATAATAAATTTAATAAATAAAGTTATACAGTAAATTCATTAATTTGAAATACCAGAGACCAAAAAATTGGACTTTGAATTATACAATTTCGAATTATATGATTTTTTTTCAAAGAATTTGTTTATTAGATACATCCTTATATTTTTTAAGTGCATATAACTTTTATATTACTTCAATAAGCAATCAAGTACAGATGGTCCCTTACTTGTGATCATTCGATAATTCAATCTTATGATTGCCCTTACATTATTTTCTAAACTTGGCTATTTTCATAATATATTGACTAGAAATACTTTTTTGTTTTATTGATAATTTACATTAAAGCAAAGAGATAAACTAATAACTATGCAGAAATAGATCTTTATTTTCAGAAAGAAATGCTTTTGACCTTTCTCAACAGGTCTTTGTCAGCTAATGTCAACCTCTATACAGAGAGCCGGGAGATTTCTTTAGGTTTGTTTACATAGTTAGGGGAACAGAGATGGCCGATGACACGAGCTAAATTATTGCCCTGCCAAGCCAGCGCATCTGTTTTGGTCACATACAGTATAAGGTTACATAAAATAAATTGTCTAAAATTTAAAATAATCAATACACAATAAAAATGATAAAAATAGAAATAAAATAAAAAATAAAAAAATAAATAATAATAATAATAATAACTACAGAATGTAAATCCTAAACCCTCACAAACTAAAATCTTTAAGCTCACATTGGTCCGATACCACACATGGTCAGTGCCACGAGTTAAATTACCCTGTCACAAAAGAGTATCTGTTTTGATCACTTACAGCAAAAAAGGTATATACAACAAATTATTTGTCAGAGATGTAATAATCATAAATACATACAAAATAAAATGCTAAAATACAGAAATAAAAAAATTTAAATTAACAATTACAATATGTAAATCCTAAACCTGCATAATCCAAAACCTTTAAGCTTGTTTACAGTGATCAGACAACACAGATGGTCAGTGACACGAGTCAAATTACCCTGTCACAACAGAGTGTCTGTTTCAATCACTTACAGCAGAAAGGTTACTTCCCTAACTATGTAAACAAACCTGGAGAAATCTCCCGGCTCTCTATTTAGAGGTTGACATTAGCTGACGAAGATCTGTTGAGAAAGGTCGAAAGCGTTTCTTTCTGAAAATAAAGATCTATTTCTGCATAGTGCTTAGTTTCTCTCTTTGCTATTATTAGTTGCAGAATGTATACAGCTTTAGTACATTAAAGCAGTCTGCTTACCATCTTGGTTATCTGGGTTCAATTTCATATAATTTACAATTTGGAACATGGGTTCAATTCTAGATTATTTTATCATCTTAGAGGATCTGCATCATATCTGGACAATTTTATTATTTTGAAAGATTCAGTATTCCATTGTCTATTTTTACTACTAAAATTACTATGATTGTAGGTCATTTTTTGACTTATTATTTTTTTACTTATGATGGGATTATCAAAACATAACCCCATCATAGGTAAAAAAAATATCATCAAAATATAATCATCATATAAGTAGAGGACTGTATTTGAACCAGATAAAATTTCAAACAGTGAAATGGAGCTATTTTCCAAATCCACAAAGAGGTGTACTGTATCGATATTTATTAAATAATGATTTTGCAGAAAATTTTTGTAGTTTGTCCAAATTAGAATATTAAAATCAAATTCTTGTATGCAATCTTCACTATTGGGAGAGAAACAATAGAATAAGCAATATCTTATGTTTGAAAAATATTCTCACTTCACAATAATGTTTGGTTATCACCCTCCCACTTATTCATCTAGTGGACATTAGCAATAATTTTTATCCAAATGTTCAGTTAATCATCAGTTTATCACAAAATAATTTTGAATAATGCAGATTTTAGATCATTGTCAGGGATTTGATTCAGTGTTGAATTAAAAATTTACTGTATTCTGAATTATCCATTGTTATAATAATTAAAAATTATATATTTTCAATCTGGGTACTGTAATTTACTTCGAATTAATGGATATAGAATTAACAAGATTTAACTGTAATTAATTAAAAAAAAAATTTAATTACAGTAAAATCTCTAACTACTACTTCAAGATCATATTTTTGGCTTCTTGATGGAATTTTTTTCTTCAGTATCTAAGATGAATGTGTTGGGGTAGTAGTCAGCAACTTATATACACTGAAATGCCAGGTAGTTATTTCTTTAAGTATTGGCATTCCATGTGCCATTGAAATTGAACCACTGTCACTCTGCATGCCACTGAACAATTCATTACTGTCACTACAGTAACCCCAGTTAGCTTAGAGAGAAATTATAAGTAAAGAAAAAATGGTTTATATTTATAAACAAGATTTTGTATTATAGGAACAGCAGAAAGTAATGAAAAATTTCACTAATCATCATTCTCTAGGTTAGTGATGGGCAAACTATGGCCTGTGGGCCACATGTGGCCTGTCACGATTTGTGTGTCCTGCAATTCATGCACAAGTGTAAGGTTTTTTAAAAATTTTACCACAAAAATGTTAAATTACATAAACAAGCAACATAATTATTTAATTAATTTAGATTTTGTATGCTAAAATGTCCTCTTTAAAAAAATCTGTAGTGTGCCCCACTCAACTTTCTGATATTTTTGAATATATAACCCAGGGATGGCCAACAGGTCAATCACGGGACGATTTGTAGTCGATCTTTGTAAGTTATCAGATGACTCTCTTACTGTATAGTGCCTTTTTTAGACAACTAAAGCCAAACTTTTGCTTTATTGCTGAGTATGGCCCAAAACAATAGCTGGTAGCAGCAGAGCATTTAGACAAAATTCTAAATTCGCTGACAATGCCAACATGGCACCTATGAATTGACAGTTTTGAGAGTTGAAATGAAGTATTGTGTTTGAGATTTATGAGTAAAATAAAAGGAAAAAACCATTGCTGCTGCTGGATATCTCGTTTTGGGCTAATGTCGTTTTGGGATATGTGGTTTTGGCTCCTGTCTCTACTCTTACCATCAAACGAAGAATTTCGAAGGTAGATCGCGAATTCATTGTTAACATATAAAGTCGATCTTAATGACAAATAAGTTGGCCACCCCTGATATAACCAATTGGGGCAACGGATTTTGAGCCAATGGTAGTGGTAGGGAACGGCGATGAAAATTTGTTGAAAATGGAACATTGGTTTTTGGCATGATTGCAGTATTTTCCTCTACTATGAATACCTCATGTATGAAAGTAAAAACATTTTTTTTTACATGCGGTCCACTAGAGACCTTACAGAAGTTCGTGTGGCCCATGGTCAGAAAAGTTTGCCCACCACTACTCTAGGTCATGCCACCAATAACCTTCCATGTGCCACTAGGTGGCATGCAGAAGGTATTTTTTGGTGCCATATATTGCTGACTGCTGTGTTAAGAGGATAAGAACTTATCTATGCCTGAGAGGAACAGTTCTTTTAGATAAAATATCATATTCAATATTAGAATTCTGAATTATTGCTTTGATGAATTACCTAATCTAAATTTTAAAATGTTTGTAATTTTCGTTTTTTCAGTGGTGACCTCTGGTGTATTGTCCTCTAGAAACTTCAAAACAGGTAAGAGAATCTTTTTTAGTCATCATTAGATAAGAAATTTAAGATTTTATCTTTGCTAAGATTCAGATCATATAACTTGATTATTCCTTTCATAAGCTACTACTGACTAAAAGATATTTTCCTAGCTACTGACTAAAAGAAACTGACTAAAAGATATTTTCCTTTAGATTCCAATGTTTTCCATTTATAATAGGGTTTCCCAACCAGAAGTGTTCGCACCCCGAAGCAGTGTGAGATGGCATTCCAGAGGGTGCCAGATAACATTTCAGAAGTGTATTATTCTATTATTATATTCCAAAAATAGTTAACATTTCCAGGCTATTCCAATGAGAGTGCATAGACTTTTTTCTCACTGCAGGTCTAATAATTTAAAATGCCTGGTTAACATTCGAGATAACTAGTGAAATTGCCAGATGGTGTCCCTCAAGGCTTGCCTCTTTGGCATCTGCATCTCCTGTGCATGTGCATGGGGTACCAGATAATTTACTAAAAGCCAAGGGGGTACGGTGACAAAACAGGTTGGGAACCACTGATTTATAATATAAAAATCTTGTATCTGTTTTCCCATATCCAGTTGTTTATATTCATTTAATTTATTTATTATATTCTAAATATTTTGCTTTTTATGATTGAATAACTACTCAGCATTTTTTTTCCAAATAAGAAAATGTATGTTTTATATATGTAACTAATGTTCATAGAAATAAGTATTGTGATCAAATTCAGTTTTAATTCATAAAATTTACAAGTTAATATAGCCAAGTATTCTGAATAAAACTTTATTCCAATCCTCACATACTGTGGATATCATTATTTCTCTAAATATCATAATATTTACCATTAAATTAAAAAGTTTTATTTATTTTTTCAGATAATTTGCAAAATTTTTCTGAAGTTTTTTTTTTTGGTGTATACTTTATCTTTTTACTATAAATGTTTTCTCTTTGTTAGAATAATGAATCCCCATCAAGATCAACCAGATCCCGATGCCATAAAGATGTTTGTTGGACAGATTCCTCGTAACTGGGATGAAAATGATCTGAAGACCATGTTTGAAGACTTTGGTCCTGTTTATCAAATCAATGTATTAAGGGATAAGCTTACAGGACAGAGTCGAGGTAAGTCTAATCTTGGCCATTGAATTTTTGGAGAAATGAAATATTTATTTCAGAATTATAGCACCTCTCAATTACTGCAATTAATGTGTTCTTAGAAAGTGCTGCATTAATTGAAAATACTATATCACAATAAAATAGAGTAATTGGTTCTAAGACTTTTAAAATATCCATCTACATTGTTGGTAATTATCATTGAGTGTCACTGTCATCTCTCTGAAATGATGATGGATGATGAATTGACTTTTTGAATTTATTTGCCACTAGAAATCACTAATTTTGCCATATTATTTTAGATTATAATCTTGACATCTATACACACACACACACACACACACACACACACCAGAGTTTACCTGGCCAGAATTTTTACCAGAAAACTAATTTCCAAAATAATAGTTATTCTAGCACTATAACAACCAACCAGAACTTTACGATTATTAGCCAGACAATGAATTCATGGACTGAGAGTTTGAAGTTTACTAAATTCATTAGGAAAATTGAATAATTTTTCAAAAAATTTAGAAAACAGAATTTTTCTAAATCAATAAATCGTTTCCAATGCATTCATTATTTATTTATTTATTTATTTATTTACAAACTCTCTGAGCATACAAATGTACAATAGAGCCCCCCTCAAAAACAAAAAAAAAACAAACAACACCCAACACACACAAAAAAAAAAATACCGACACACAAATCAGCAAACTAATGTCCGAAGTTAGTACAATATATTATTAAAATTGATAGCAGCTCTTATATAAAATGAGTTACGAAATTTTTTTGTCCGAAATTTGGATATAAATAGAATATCGTGCTTTCTTGAATGAAATTGGGGTACATGATGATAAATCATGTCAGGTAGTAAAAGTCCGTTAATATATTTGACTATAATTTTACAATTTGCTAAGGCAATCATTTCATTTAAAGATTTTATTTTCTTTATTCCATAGATAGTATTCTTACTATATGATGAAAAAGTAGAAATATTGGATAAAGTTTGCATGATATGATAAATAGCCTTAACTATTTTGTTAATATGAGTATCTGATGCAGTACTGTTTTCAATACTTCGATGTTTTTGATCATTCTCAGAAATCACCACATAAAGCCGGTTTTCCTATATATTTTTGCTTTGACGTTATCAATATGATGTGAAAACATCAATTTAGAGTCAAAAATAATTCCAAGATCAGTATGATGGTCAGAAATCTTGAAAATTTTCGTTAATATATTTGACTATAATTTTATAGTCTGCTAAGGCAATCATTTCATTTAAAGATTTTATCTTCATTATTCCATAGATAGTATCCTTACTATATGATGAAAAAAGAGAAATATTGGATAAAGTTTGCACGATATGATAAATAGCCTTATCTATTTTGTTAATTTGAGTATCTGATGCAGAACTATAGATGGGTAGGCCATAGTATATATTAGAAAGAATAACCGAATGAACCCAAATTTTGAGTACTTTGACGTTTTTGATCATTCTCAGAAATCACCACATAAAGCTGGTTTTCCTATATATTTTTGCTTTGACGTTGTCAATATGATATGAAAATGTCAATTTAGAGTCAAAAATAATTCCAAGATCAGTATGATGGTCAGAAATCTTGATAATTTTATTAAGTAGCTGGAAAGTCTCAGTATCGTGTAAATTATGTCTAAGAGAATATTTAATAATATATTATTATTTTTGAACCAATTTTGAATAATAATAAGATCAGCACATAATGAATTTATATCAGGGTTAAGATGATGTTAAAATATCATCGGCATATCCAATAACTTTAGAAGTAGAAACAGAAAAGATTGGATTAATATAAAGAACAAATAATAAAGCACTAAGAGCAGAACCTTGAGAAATGCCTACATTAGGAGAAAATGTTTCGGATATGTACTGATTATACTTAACTGTATAGGTTCGAGATAGCAAAAATTTAATGATCCAATTAGTAAAAAGAGAGTCGATGTTGTAAAGATCAGTAAGTCTATAATATAAAGTGGGAATATAGACACAATCGAACGCAGATGATAAATCCAGGTAAGCAGTATAAGTATCTAAACATTCTTCAAAATTTGAATAGATGACAGAAGTAAATTCGATTAGATTAGTAGTAGTGGATCGATGTTTTGTTGCGTAGTGTTGAGATGTGCTTATATGAGTTCAAAAATAATAATTTATTATTAATTTTGAATGATAATAAAATCAGCATGTAATGAATTTATATCTGGGTTAACTATTTTAATATCATTGGCATATCCAATAACTTTTAGAAGTAGAAACAGAAAAGATTGGATTAATATAAAGAACAAATAATAAAGCGCTAAGAGCAGAACCTTGAGAAATGCCTACGTTAGGAGTAAATGTTTTGGATATGTACTGATTATACTTGACTGTATAGGTTCGAGATAGCAAAAATTTAATGATCCAATTAGTAAAAAAAGAGTCGATGTTGTAAAGATCAGTAAGTCTATAGTATAAAGTAAAAATATCGACACAATCGAACGCAGATGATAAATCCAGGTAAGCAGTGTAAGTATTTAAACATTCTTCAAAATTTGAGTAGATGACAGAAGTAAATTCAATTAGATTAGTAGTAGTGGATCGATGTTTTGTTGTGTAGTGTTGAGATGTGCTTATATGATTTTTGACGTTAAAATCTAGATATGTGAGTATCATTTTTTCAATTAGTTTAAGCATAGAGCAAGACATATTTAAAGGTCGGTATGAGAGTGCATCACTTGGATTTTTAGATTTTTTAAGAATGGAAGTAAGATACGTAAAGCAGTTCATAAGTCGAGGTACCACTGTAATGTGACTTGTTTTTTTTTTTTTTTTTTTAGGCAGTTCATAAGTCGAGGTACCACTGTAATGTGACTTTTTTTTTTTTTTTTTTTTTACAAAATTACAAAAATTTTTATACTGTTTACAGAGTCATCTTTCAAGGAAACAACTAAACTAAATAATATCTTGCATGTTCTGACTAGTAAAGTGACACCTATTGACAACTGCAAAAAAAAAATGTACAAACAGTTTTGGACAACCCAATAGAACAAATGTGCAACTTGTATAATAATATGTCTTGAGATTCGTTTTCTTATAATGGAAAATTTTTGAAATTTTGTGCAATTATTGTACAGGGTGGGCCAAGATAAATTGAACCCAAACAAGTATCTTCTCCCATGTTGGGTTCGGTTTATCTTGGCCCATCCTGTATAACTAGCATTACAAAAACTTGTGTAAAGAAGTAAACAAGTTTATCCATTTCCTTGATTATTATTGCTAGTAAGCAAATAAAGACACTGTGATTTGCATAAATTTGACTTTACATAAAATATTTTCCATAACTTTTTTTTTTTATCACATATAGAGTATAAACATCTACTCTATTTGTAAAAAGTTCAAATATGTTAGTTTTCAATATTAAAGCTTCATATATAAGTTGATTTGTTTTTGTGTATTGATTGTTGTTGTTATTATAATATATTACCAATACAGTATTGTACCATGCAGCATCGCCTCCTTTTCAGTCAACAAACAGTATGTGCTATATTGTTGTATAGGTATAATTCAGTATAGTCCACTTAGCTCTTGGAGTTTTTAATTGAGCATTTCTGTTATATTATTTTTCAGACTTTGAGTTACATAAAAATTTTCTGTCCCAATTATTTGCTTAACTTGGGGATTGTTATATGCAATTTTATTATTTAATTATATCAAAAATGAAACATTATAATAAAATAAGGGTGATGAGGCCCAATCCACATTATCGAGCTGCTCATGGTTCTTTCTCTCCTCACTCTCAGTTTGGTCATTTTATATGTTCAAATATTTGCTCACCAATAAGTTTGAAATCAGTCTCCAGATTATACATAGTCACTGGTGCACTGTAGACAATGGTATTAAATTTTTAATCCAAAGAGTTAGCAATTATGGCTATCCTTCTCGATGAGACTATTTACACAATGGAAGACTCAACCATTACCTATAGTGTAAACAGTCTCATTACAAACAGTGCAGAAATATTTGACTACAGCTAGATCAAACTGTGAGCAGCTTGATAGTGTAAAATGGGCCTAATGTTTTCAGCTGAGAGAAATGAACGAAAATGAGTATGGTTTTACATTAGTACCATATAAGTGAAAATAGTATTGATCAAAAGATGATGAGAAGTAGAGAGAACTTTTTCCAAAAAGATTGCACTGCTATCTAGTGCAGGCATTGCGGCATTGAGGAGAAATTATAGTATTTCTCCACACACAGTACCTAAACCAATTCACACTGCCATTTTGAAAAAACTATCTTGAAAGCCAATATAGTTTCGGAATGAATTTTCTAATACAACGGAATTGCCAATTCGGACTTTTAATCATCAGTCAGTGGGAAAGCAAATCTTCAATTTCAGTACTTCAATTTCACCTTTTGGAGAAACTACACATTAAAGCAGCATTTCCCAAACTTTTTCTATGACGGAACACTTCACAAATCCTGAAATTTTTATGGCATATACTGTATTGTGCAGAGTTAGAGTGAAGAAAATATCGATTATTTATATGTATTGGTTAATGTGACAAACAGAATATTTTAATTTCGTTTGATTAAATAACAAATCGAATCAATTATTCACGCAGGTACATATACACCAACGATCAAACGGACATATTGAAATTAATATTAATACTTTTAAATTATGATTACTCATAAAGAATCTAACGCGCAAGAATAAAAAAGAATCAAATATTTAAGTCATTTTGATTCAACATAATCTTTTTTTTATTTTTAATGAGGTTTATTAACGAATAAAAAAAATTATTGATCTGCTATTAATCTGCTACTCTAATCATTACTATAATTATCAATATTAGTATTCCAATGTGTATAATATTTCGGAGTGAATTATTATAATAATATGTAGGTCTTCAACCTGACACTCTTAGCATCCCTATACAGGAGTGAATGTTCTCGAGTGTCCTGCACTTCATTAAAAGGAGAAATATTTTCTAGCTTGTTGAAAGATATTGTAGCTTTATTTATAGATAGAGTGAATCTATGTTATACGTATGTAATCTATGTTATACGTGAGATTAACTTATACCGAGTTCGTTGTATGTCTTTGGTTATCTCTAGATATATTATATTAGATAATCTCTCAAAGTAAATTTTTTCCTTTTTTAGGCCATTTTTTATCCTTTCCATTCCAAAAGGAAATAAAAGAGCTTATGAATTAGTTTAATCTATCTGTTTGTACGATAATGTTCATAAATATTATCCGATTTAAATAAAATTAACATATGTTGTTATGATCCATACACAATAAAATTGGTCGATACGGATTTATTATTATTAACGTAAGAAAAAGACGGCCACATATTTTTAGCAATATTTCGCATAAATATTATCCGATCTGGATGAATTTTACATATATTAATTAGGCAAGTAAGGATAAGATTTAAGAACAAATATTTATCATCAAATTATAATTAAAACACACAAAAATAGTAAAATAAACTAGCAACTCTAGTTTCAAGTTGTCATAGCATTTAAAATCATATGTGGCTTATATTAATTTTCATAATTTTGCATGGAACACTTATTTACCTTCTGCAGAACACTGGTGTTCTGTGGAACATAGTTTGGGAAACACTGCATTAAAGAATTAAATATTAGCCCCAACAATTGATTATTAAAACACGAATCAACAGTTCTGTTGTATTAGAGTAATTTTTGGAATAAATCTTTTATCTTGGATTTTAAAACAAGTTTTCAAAATAGCGACATGCATCTAGAGGCAGATTTAGGCATGCTCTGTAAGGGCTGAAATCCAGGGCCTCGTTCAATCAAAGGACCCCCCTTTGTGGTCAAAAAATAAAAACAAATTAAAAAATTAAAGAAAAAATAAATTATATACAAAATATACAAAATTTTTTCATACCTATAAAAGTTTGTATATCCAAGTGCATCAAATAAAAAAGTTCTTCTCTATCTGTTGTCTATAATTTTTCATATTTTAAAGGGGGTAAAAAAACAATTTTTGACAAAATGGTGATTGAGTTGCCCAAGGAGGTTGGAGTCACCACAACTAACTCAAACTTGCATTAATTGGGTATGCACCAAAGTTAACGGTCTGCCCCCGCATGCACCGATTTATGTATTGTGTAGAAAGAAATATAATTTCATCGTTCATTTTCTTGAAGTCTGCATTAGATATTAGTGCAGTCTTTTTAGAAAATTTTTTGTATTTGTAATCATCTTTTGATTGATATTATTTTCATTTATATGGCACTAATGTAAAATTGTACCCGAAAATCATATATAATAAAGGAATAAGCGTGTGGTGTCCATGTTTCTGCGCATGTGTGAAGACCAACACTCTTGATGGGGTCCACCGGATGGTTGAAGGATGGGGTTCAAAGGGTCGGGTCCGGACCCCTCCTGAAAAACTGGAGGTGTGGATCCGGATTTGAACCCAGTCTCCAGGGTGATAAGCCACAACTTTACCATGCGGTCATCCGGTCGAAATTTTTACGGAATACCTTCGTTATTTTATAGTATAGGTAGATATTAATAATAAATAAATTAGGTAAAACAAACACTTATTATCAAATTGTAATTATGTAAAATAAACTTGCGACTCCAGTTTCAACTTAGCACAGTATCATATTAATTTTCATAATTTTTTACAGAATACTTATTGATTTTCCGCGGAACATAGTTTGGGAAACGCTGATGTAGATAACGTTCACATTCGTTCATTTCTTTGGAATAATCGCCCCCTGTTGGTTTTTCTAACGTAGCTGCGAACTATGTTATATGCAAGAAAAAAAAGTTAATAAACAAATTAAATTGTAGAATACGAAACAATAAACTGAATGTGTTATGTGGCAAGAGCAGCCTAATACGCAATTACCCCAAGGTAATGATTTGCACTTGCCTCATGTAACAATATTTACGGGGCAAGAGCGTACTAGCATTTTTTTTCAATAAATTTTAAAATATCAAAAAATATTGTTTATTTAATGAAAACTTCAATCAATATTCTTCATACTTACAAAAAAAAACAGCTCCTAATAAGAAGTTATCATAAGAATTATTGCACTTTTATGGCACTGTCAGTTGTGCACTGTTCGGACGCGACGCTTTTGTAATGGTTGATGTAGATACTGGAATTTCATCAGTCATTGGGCGATATCTATATCGATAGGCTGATATTAACTTTTACTAGATTATTACAATACCAAATAGAAAAATTTCGCTTATCTTATAATAAAAAAAGCCCGTTAATGTACTTACCCCAACTACGCACTTACTTCACTCCGCCTTATTGAGGAAAACAAGAGAAAATAAAATATGAACCTATTTGTTGCAACAAGAAAGGAAAGAATTTTATTTTAAATTGCATTTAATTGCCTTTCTCACTAAAAAGTAAAACTTGAAAAGAGAGTCATGAAAAGCCCTTAATTAAAGATACATAAATGAAAAAATATATATATCAAATAAAATACAGAAATTACTGAAAAAATAAGAGATAAAAATTAACTTACTTGTTGCAACAGGGAAAGCTTGAATGGCATTTTGAATTGCACTTCATTGCTTTTTTCACACAAAAACATTTCATGTTTTGGCATTTGGTCTTATACACTTGACGAATCCTTACACTTGACGATCCTGGGGACTGAGCAATAGCAGCTGAACGGAAAGGTATTTCGCGGTCAGGAATGTCGAATTCTGAGTAAATTCTTTGGGCATAAAAGTGATTTGTGATCCCGCATACACTTGTTTTAAAATTCCTTCAGAAGTTCCAAGTCGTTAAAAACCGTCTTCTGTCCCGCTCATAACATCTACCAACAGGTATTTTATACTTTACCTAAATAGCATTTGTCATTCTATATAATGCCTAGATATTACATACAATGCCTAGAGAAAGTATATGTAATATTAATCGTTTCATACTCGGTGATCCCCGTCCTTCACCATCCGGCCCCTCCACGGGTGTGGGTGCAGCCCGTGGTTGGAACTGGCCCCGCCCTTTAGTAATCTCTCTGATTGGAAAGGAGCGTAAAAATGCAAAAAAGTGCTTAGTAATCTCCCTGATTGAAAAATCGTAAAATATGTAAAAAAAAAAAATCGTTTCATACTTTGCCCAAAAACGCCAGGCATTCTATTTACTCCCTAGGCATTCTATACAATACCTGTTTTTCATAGATTGCCGGTAACATATATAAACAACCAAAAAAATACAGAGAAGAGAAATTCTTTTGATTATATTATACTTTCTTGATTATATTAAATATTAAATTTTACATAAAGCTAAATCTTATAATTGTATTAGACAGGAATATTCTAATGTTGTTTTCTAAAATTCGTTGCTTAAGTTTTTCAACGTTTTAAAATAATGCTATATCAATTGAGTCGACTGGATAGTCGTGTAGTAAAGAGTTCGCTTACATCTCGCAGATTTGCATTAAATTCTGCATTCCATATCTCCAGATCTTTTAATGAGAGATATGACGCAATGCTCATTGAACTCTATTCTTTAACTGACAACCGTTGATAGCTGGCCGAATAATTGCCTGGATACAGACTGTTTTCAACAGGAACTTTCGAGGAATATATTGATGAGATGATTCAAAGAAAGAGTTGACAAACTAACTATAAATAGTGGTGTGCGACCCGCGTTGAAAGCGTGCTTTGCTGGAAAATCCGAATTCAATTCTCAGGACCCACATCTCCAGATTTTTTATCAAGATGGATCAGACCTTACTCATTAAACTCCCTTATATTGACGGCTGATCTCAGCAGGAGTGTGGGAAACTCATAGTGGATAGTGGAATGCACCGTTGCTGAGTACCCACAGGATGGAAACTGATGTTAAATTTCACAGAAAAAACCTGACAATTGGAATGAGGCGTAAAATAGGAAAAACACAACTCAGCCACACAGCGTATAACAAAATGAAGGAAAATTTAATATATATTCTTGATTATTATATTAATACATAGTATTGGTTAGGGCAGATTAGCTGGGTGCAAATGCTTTGATTTTTTTATCAAGAGGCTGCAGGTTCGATTCTGTTTCCATTGGAAAATTTATACAAGAAATCAAAGCCCAGCTCATCGATTCCCATTCTACACGACCCACTCTGCAGCATAGATAGTTTGTGGTAACACATGTTTTTGTCCGGCACTTAATACTCAAGAGAGTGGAAAGTGGCAATAGCTGTTTAAAAATAGTCCATATTTTGAATCCTTTAGCAAATTTCATTATGGATATAATCAGCATATAGTGAATCAAAATTAATATCCATTTTAGTGCATATCAAGATTAAAATAAAAAAAGTAGAATCTTATAAAGTTATAAAATTTTAAAGTTACAATCTTTTTATGTGTGGAATTAATACAATCTTAATCTTATAAAATAAAAAGACTGATTATATGAAAACGCTTGGTACCCTAGAGCAGGGGTGGCCAACAGGTCGATCGCGCGACGATTTGTATTCGATCTTCGTAAGTTATCGGATGACTCTCTTACTGTATAGTACTTTCTGAAACGCTTGGTACCACATAAAATATACTAATTCTAACGATAGTTGTTAAGTAAAGAAGTTAGTAAATAATGTAAGAATGTTCGTAGACCGATTTGTTCGTGAACAGAGACGTTCGTGATCCGAGGTATCACTGTACTCTATACAGTGTAGATTTGATTTACTTAGAACTGCTTGAAACAATCTACCTACATACGTCAGATAATTTAATGTTCGTAGACCAATTTGTTCGTGATCCGAGGTATCACTGTACTCTATACCGTGTAGATTTGATTTACTTAGAACTGCTTGAAACAATCTACCTACATACGTCAGATAATTGAAACAAATTGTTTTACTAGCTATTGGTATATTAGATTTATCTAAAATAAATTAATGTATACTTATCTGTCATAACAAAACGTGTTCATATATACAAGAAATGAAATGTTGAATGTAAAAAATTTCCAAATTTAAAACAATTAACACAACTGTTCATCTGTTTAGTCGGTATTGAATTATTTAACTAAAAGTGCTTCATTTATATATTTTATCTAGCTTTCATGTTCATATATACAAGAAATGAACTGTTGAATGTAAAAAATTTCCAAATTTAAAACAATTAACACAACTGTTAATCTATTTAGTCGGTATTGAATTATTTAACTAAAAGTGCTTCATTTATATATTTTATCTAGCTTTCTTTTAGATAAATTTCATTTGATTACTTTATACAGTAGATTTGCCAATTTGATCCATGTTTGTTTGAAAATTTCATTAATACTAACAAAATCATTTGCCCCATTTCCTAGAATATCAGTTGTTACAAAAATCATGTAATAGCCTTACATGACAAAAACCCTTTTACTTCAAATAAATTTATTCACAATTAAGGAAATGCCTTTAATTTTTGATGCTAGTGTGTGCAAATGAAAAAAAGTTCATTGTTTAATTTTTAATAATCAGTAGCATGAAAAAATTAACTCATTTATGACTAGTCAATAAATTCAAGATTGTGACCTGTAGTTTCCCTAGGACAAACCTAAGGCATGAGTGCCCAAACTGGTATATTGGCAAAGTTTTGGGCATGCAAATTTAGAGCTGATATATTAATTTAAAATTCAGATCAGCATGCCAGTACAGATAATTGTCGGTTTATGAGTTTTGGATTTAAAGTTTTTTTCATATATCTGTGGGGCGGAGGTATAGGACACTATGTCACATTTACTACATTTTACAGGAGAGCAGTTTGAAGGTGTTTTACGTTGTTCTCCCTTAGGGACTTGGTGTTATTTAAAAGCACCATAACTCCACCAATTATTGATGTAGGACAGTGTTGTATACTTGTGGGTAGAGGACAAGAAACCCATATGACTGTGCCAATAATCTCATTTTTGCCACAAATGGACATAGTGCCCTATACCTCCAACCCACAGATATAAAAATATCAAAATCAAAAATTTGAACATTAATTGTATTAAATAAATTCTAGGACATTCATAAAAAGTTGTTTAAGCCTACATATATAGCTATACAATAAAGTATAATTGGTTTTGTAGCAATTTCAAAGCAAACTATTGTTTGCTTTGAAATTGCTACAAAGCAAACAATTTTCCAATTTCAAAGCAAACTATTGTTTGCTTTGAAATTGGAAAATTCAAAATGGCAGCTAAGAAGCAGTAGTAGTGCATTCTCTGGTTTTATCAGCATATTATGTAAATAACTTCTACAACCAGATTGTGCCTAATTAACCTTTTATTAAATATTAATAAACATTTTTTAATATGACCTAAATTTTTTTATATAAATTTACTTGATTTTAAAGGGTATATTTTCATTTATTTGTATAATTAAATCATTGTTTAATCATATATTATTGATTTCATTGACATTTACTTAATTTTATTGTAATCAAATTGCATTACTGAGAACAGAACTCCTAGTTATAACATAAGAAATTGATGAATTCTTAACAAGCCAGTTCCAGAAATGAGTTAGCTCATAAAAGCAGAAACTACTTAGTTTTACAAAAATTTAGCAAATTTTGGCACTCAATCTTAAAAAAGTTCATTACCCTTGCTTTAGAAACAAAACACTAATTTGAACTGAAAATTTTTTTATATTCAGTTTATATGGAATGGAATGAAATTGTGCTAATAATGTCGTATTTAATTCATTGATTATTCCCTTTGTGATAATTTTAGGAATTCTATAGCAGTTTTATACCTATTTCAATAAAACTCTATTAATCCAAAAAAATTACAAACTTCATAATAATAGGATTCTACTTATTTTAATGCACACAAAATAAAAAAAACAGACTAAGACACCATAACCAAGTAGACAAAATAGTTCTGGAAAAGAGTATTTGCTTATGTTCTGTGCATATCTTATTTAATAGCAGAACACTATATCAAATTTCGCAAAAGCCTTAGTACCAAAATTTGTTCCCTAATATTAATCATAAAGGAATGATAATCTTAAAATCTAATAATAATTTAGAATTTTATCCTAAAATAGAGATAATAGAGTTCATGATGATAATTATCCAAAAGCATAATAGAGATTTATCAAATACAGTTGTAATACACCACCAATATATAGCAATTCTATTTACAGATTTAAAATTACAAAGTTATCATTATTTTGGAGTGAGGAGAGAGCAAATTCAAATAACTTATTGTAACAATATCTTGTTATGGCAGTATACAGTAAAAGCATGGATCCTTACAAATAAAATGGAAAAAACTAGTAATAACCCAAAACATGGAAAGATGCATGCTAAAATTCACCAGGAGGGATTGCTAGACCAATTTCTGAATAAAAGACCAAATTAGAAGCAATAAATGGTAGTTGGCAGCCACATAGTAAGATACACCAATAATGAATGGACAAAAAAAATCACAGTGGCGACTAAGGCAAGAGAAAAAACATCCTGGCAGCTAATACAAATAACGGAGAGATAAGAAAAGTAGTTGGTTCCCAGTGAATGGAGATTGTACAAGTATATATATGCATGGCGATAAAGGCAAGAGAAAAAAACATCCTGGCAGCTAATACAAATAAAGGAGAGATAAGAAAAGTAGTTGGTTCCCAGTGAATGGAGATTGTACAAGTATATATATGGAAACGAGGAGGCATATGAGCCTCTCAAAAGCCAAATGGACTAACTCCACTTTCTGTAAATCTCTTAATTTTAATACCTGAGCTTATAATTTAGCTAATCATGTGCATGACTGTTAAAACTGAAAAAGTGGAATCAATCAGTTTTGATTCTGAAAAGCTTATATATATCCAGAAACAAAATAGAAATGATGACGACAGTAAAAGCCATAACTTTCAATAAACCATCAGTCACTTTATTATTATTCACAAAAATTGCTTAAAAAGTATCTAAACATGGAAGATGGTTTTAAAAAAGGATTGAATAATATAAAACAACTACAAATATTTCTATAATATATAAATTTGGATATTATACATAGTATTACATAAAACAGTATCTTTGTGAATTAAGTTGATTATCAAAATTATTATTATATATATCAATTGATGTATATGAATAAAATATTTAAGAATTTAAATGTTATATAAATCTCTTTGTATTGATTTAAGTTATAAATATATCAACTATAGTGATTTATATTGATTTCAAACTGACTTGTTTTTAAAGTTTTCAGTGCTTTATCTTTGTTCAATGCAAATTTTCAAGAAATAATTTTAACTCTCATATAAGAAATAAAATGCAATTAAAAAATGTTTTTTCAATAAATTCATTTAATAATTATTATTAGTATAAATAAACTTAGATATTAAATTTTAATATAAAATTATAGTCCTTAATATATTAAAATAATCTCATAAATGAGTTTTAAAACTTTTAAAACAAAAATATTATTTTTCCAACAATATAAACAATATATGCAGCTATTTTTTATTAAATACAATATAATTTTGTTATTTATATATTTTATATATATATATACCAGTCAAAAATCACATCAAATTAATGATATGCATTTTAGAAGCACTAAATTATATATAAATCAAATAAAGTTAATATATTTTCTTCAATCTTTGAATGTATGGATGGACTTGTGGTCCTTTAACTCTTCTAGCTGATGTAAATTATCCCACCAAGTGTATAAAAAATTATTAACCACCATGTTAAACCAAGGAGTAATACGGCAGCCTTTTATTATTAATGACTGGAGGAAATCGGGCAGATCTTGACGACTGACGTAACAAGTTTCTGCCACCTCATTAGGATTTTGTTTAACTTCAACATCCTTTTGAAGAATCAGTATGTAGTCTATTTCATTTTCTCCCCAGATATCATCTGATGCAGCTGTATACAATATTCTGGTCATATAATGAAAATCTTCCAGTCTGAAGCAATCCCTTTGAATGCCCAATTCAAACTCCAATCTTCTGGCAGCAGCTCTTTTTATTCCTATAGCATTTTCCTTTTCCAATTCTAAATCCAAGTAGAGTGGATGACTGCAACATGTATTGGTGTAGTAATCAGGAAAAGTAATTTTCTTGCAAGATCTTTGTTGTAACAACAGTTCATTTTTAGAATTAAAAAGGAAAACACTGAAAGCTCGATGTATTAATCCTTGTCTAATATTCATCATAAGGTGGCAATCCTTTTTGCTCTTACTTCCTAATGGTCGATCATTTTTATCCACAACTATGCACATTTCATCCAGCAATTTCCTTTGAATAGGATTTATATTTTCGATAATCAACTTATCATAATTAAGGGTATGAATATTACGAATCGAAAAATGGGACAATTTTCTAATAAGGAAGTTGAACTGAAATTGAAAATTGGACATAAGTAATAAAATATTTACATGAAATTTCTAAAAAACGAAATGGTTTTGTGGAATATCTCAAAAGCAATCGTTTCATCAATACAAGAAAACAAAATCTTCAGCTTTCTTCCTCTCTCCACTCTACAATGTCAACTTTTTACTACGTAATAAAATTGTCAACCGATATCATTTAGCGTAACACATCGCCATTGAATATTATCCCGCTAACTATACAGTATGTGGCGCTAGCTTAATGCAAGAGCAAATGTAATTTTTAATAATATATGAGTAATTAACTTATCGCCATTGAATATTATCCCGCTAACTATATGTGGCGCTAGCTTAATGCAAGAGCAAATGTAATTTTTAATAATATATGAGTAATTAATAGTATTAATATCATAAAAATATAATGAAAATAAACTATATATGAATCAATATTCGAGATGAGAAATATTAAATTATAGTTTAATAGTTAATTCTAAACGTTCCCCCAGTCGGCCGGATTGGCCGCGTGGAAACGCTTCGGGTTTTCACTCTGGAGGACCCGGGTTCGAGTCTCCCGCCATATCCTCATGGGATATTATTTATCTGGCGGCGGCCACTTACAGAGCCCATCACCTATGATGGGGTCAACCGAATGGTAGATGGGGTTCAACGGGCCGGGCCCGTCGGCCGGATTGGCCGCGCGGAAACGCTTCGGCTTTCCACTCTGAAGGACCCGGGTTCGAGTCTCGGGTCTCACCCCTTGAAAATATTTATCATGGGGTCCGTGCCCAGCCCGTCGATCCCTGTCCTCCAAAATCGTTTCCCCAAAGAAATTTTCAGATGCATAATTTATAATAAATAGAAAATTCAGTTCTGCATTGAAAATTTCCTTTATTTTTGTAAGAAATTAAAACTTTTTTAATAAGAATTTTGTGATTTTGAAAATAGAGAATATTTTATAGATATTACTTTTAAAATTTTATTATTGAGTACAGTACCTTTAATATGGTACTATCTACTATCGACAATTACTTAGAATCTTTGCGATAACAAGTAATAGCAATTGGCCGCGTGGAAACGCTTCTGCTTTCCACTCTGGAGCACCCAAGTTCGAATCTCAGGTCCCACCCCTTGAAAATATTTATTATGGGGTCCGGGCCCGACCCGTCGGAACCCGGATTTGAACGATCAACTCGATTTTGGTACATAAGTTAACATCAATGTAATTCTGAAAATTTTATTAATTTGAACTCTGAAGACTCAATTATAGTATAGTTCTTTCAATTTAACTAATAATGAGTTTTGAATTAGGATATTAAAAATATAAACTATTGAAATATCATTTAAATTAATGCTATTGAATATTAATACTGTTATATTAGTTACAAAATAAATTTAAATAATTCTCAAATCATCAAAATAAATTTGATGATTCAATCTCTAATATTTTAAAAAAATATTCTTTTACAATTGTAAAATATTTCCTCTATTCGAATGGAATTATCTGTCATCGATTCTTCATCCAATTACATTACTAATACTTTATTTAAAAAAAAAAATTCAATATGTTTTAATCTCTGTGGTTTTAACTTGTTAAGTTCTAGACAGTACAAAGCAGTAGAAAGCTGAAACCAAATGCGTGTCTTGTTTAAAGCGAAGTACAGTAGATATTCCGTAGATGTAGACTTTCAGGACAAACCGATCAATTAGGATTCGATATCTGCGTTAACCATATCCCAGAATGCAACATTTCTATTAAATGGACAGTAGTTGTCAACAGTCAGAATAGAGGACAGGTCAGGTACTTCTCGCTTTGATCTTCTGTATTAGACAGAGAGGGTACTCAGAATTTGTTGGTAAAATTTGGAACTAGCTTGTCTTCTGAATTATAAGTAGCATAACACACGTGATTAATATAGTTCTACTATCTATGACTTTTTAAAGAAGCTAAATATTTGCCCAATAATAATTAGTTATAAAGTAATTCAAAATTAAATAGAACATGCCTTGATTTATAGTTTGAAGATTTATGAATATCATTATTGTATTTTATTTCTGAAAAATCATTGAAAATGTTTTGATTATGAGCCAATTATGGTGAATAATACTAATCAATAACAACAATATGACCGAAAAGATGAATAATTCTGATGACATGCCATCTATTATTGATGGACTTACTTATAGAGAAAGAGAATTATTTCGTATATGTTTTCAAATGGAAGAAAAAGTTGACATTAATATATTTTCAAATTTAAAATTAGATGCATTCAATAAAGATGAATCAAGACCATTAAATTTGACAGCTTTAATTTTTCGATTTCTAAAAACTTCCATTGGTAATAACATCGATTTAATAGAATTAACTGATATATTTGGTAAACAGACACAAGCAACAAAATATATAGAGAATTTATATCTTAGATTAACTCCAATCACTAAGATAATTTTTTCTGATTTGGATATACCTCTTACACATTATTATAGTCTACCAGACTACTTTATTCCTATTATACCAATGATTTTAATAAATGGAACTAAAAGTCAGAAATTGTGTTTACCAAGCTATAATCCAAAAAAAGTCATTGAAAATATTTTTATGATGATTCAAGCAATGGAACCAATTATTATAAGGCCTTGGTTTCGAAATTTTAAAGGTAGCATTGTTCATCTATCTGACCATTCTTGTTTAACTAAAGGGAAATTAAAAATTTTAGAATCAAATAAATTGCAAATAATGGAGTTGCCTGTTTATACCACCAGAGAAGACTATAAAGAAAAAGTACTAGAAGTGATGAAATACAATAATGATACTGGTTTAATAAAAGATTATAAGGATTATTCTAATAATAATACAATAAAATTTATAGTTACTATAAAAAATGAATTCTCAAAATTGACTAGACAAGATCTTTACAAAATACTGAAATTACGATCTAAATTATCATTTTCTTCAATTCCATTATTGGATGAACATAATAATAATAAAAAATTTGATTCACCAAATCATATTTTAAAAGAATTTTTTTATTCTCGTCTTGATTTTTATAAGAAGAGAAAAGATTATTTAGTAGGAAAACTTAAAGCTGAAAAAGAAGTACTTGAAAATCAAATTGAATTTATTAGTCAAATTAAAAACAAAGAAATGATTCTGGATAATAAAACACAAACTGAAATTTATCATTTATTAAAAGAAAAAAATTTTCAATCTAATCCATTGAACAAGTGGAAAAATCTTAATGATGAATTAAAAGTTAATTTTAATGATGACTTGAATATAATTTCAGAATATGGTTATCTTTTAGACTTAAAATTATCAAATTTATTTGAAGATAGTAAACAGATTTTAAACAAATACAACAAAAAGAAAATAGAATTAGAAGAATTAAAGAAGAATGAACCTTCTGATTTGTGGAAAGAAGATTTAAAAAATTTATTAGAGAAATTAGATTCAACAACAGATCACTATGATGATGAAATTAACATAATTCAATCTAAAAGACAAAAATTTTATCATTTATAAATGAAATAATAATTTTTAATTTTTTATTGCATTATTTGAACTTGCACTAATTGAGGCCTACCTGTATATGAGAGAATAGGGATGCGAGGAGGTTTTGCTTGGAACTTCACAGCTGAAATATTTCATAGTGGTGTTTTACCAGTAATTAAAGCTACCTATTGGGATAAAATTATTGAATGAACTCGAGTAGTAAAAAAATGCATTCCATAAAAAAGTTGGAGTTTTTGTGTTCATCTTATGACTAAATTGTTGTTGTTTTATTTTCATTAAATGTTATGAATAGATAATTCATACAAAATATTAAATGCATAAATTATGTGCTGGACATTTTAGATTGTTGTTGAACGAAATTCATAGTAAAAAAAAAAAATTAGAATTGACTGATAAATTCAAATTCAATTCTTTTCATTGTAATTTAAAAATCATATCTTGTATAAATTCCAATAGCAGTTTTTCTTTTTTTTTTTAATAGGAAGATCTAATTAATGGGGAAGAAATAGCTACTTGTCCAAGTTGTTCTTTAATAATTAAAGTAATTTATAATGTGGTAAGTAAAATTAAATAATTTCTTTCTTCCTTTTATTCTTGTTTGTAAAAGTTTTAAAAAAACAATTTATATTTCTTTAATTGTTCTTTTAAAATTTTTTTACAGATAACATTGAAACTTAATTACCATATATACTCTTGTATAAGCCTATTTCCTAGTTCAGTCTCTAAAAAATAATCAAGAATCAAGACTTGCATATAAGCTAGATCACAAATTAGAAAAATATAACATTTATTGAAGGGGATAATTTTTTATACAGTCTGTCTGGATACAATGCTGTCATTTATACCATGGATCTTTTCTGTTCCCCAACCCATTGAGAGATTCTAAGAAAAATATAATATGTAATTGACATCATCCCACCTTGCTAACTTCTTGAAACCATCTTTCAACAATAACAAAACCAAAATAAACAATATTTTTAGAACTATCATTATCATACTATACATATAAATAGTAAAATGTAGTTGGCTGGCAGGATGTATGGATATCCCTTTTGCAGTCAAACCATTTACCAATTCTTATTGTGGGATCTGTGGAACAACTATGGCATCAGGATATATTTTGATAGCCAAAATTTCCACAAAGGCAACAAACTCCGTCTGCCATGACTTTACATTTTGTCTTTTAAATTTATCAATTTACATAATCAATGGTTTACACAAATGAAATAAGAATGCGCAATATATGATCATAACATCACAATTCTCCACATTATAAATAGAGTATCATCACAAAGGTCTAACCATTGAATTTCTGCAACAACCAAACTTTTGTTCATAATCATTTAAAAATTGAGGAATAAAAATAAAAATTTTAGATAATGGCTACTATTTAATGATTCCATATACAAGTTTAGTAGAGTTTTTTGAGTGACATTCCAAGGTTACAAGATTAAATCACAAGATTTCTGTTTATTTATATGAGCAAATAATGTAGATGTAGGAAAGGAAAGGAGGGGCATTCTCAGCCTTAGCACTGCAACCACCAAAGGTCTATTATGCATTGACCAAATAATGTCTAGTTATTGCAGTTTATGATAAAATAATAATTTTAATTCATATTAATAATTTCAATGATAAATATATACAAATTTAAAAATTTTTTGGAGATAAAATTTGTTTTTTTAACTTTTTATATAATTCTGATATTTGCAGTTGCTCTTTGTATAAATACATGACATACAAATTAATACCACAAAGGTTCTTATTTGCTATTCACACCATTTCACATTGATTTCAGTTTTGATTATTAAAATTATCAAATGATTATGTTTATCATACTATTAGAGAATAACTGTAGCTGTCAGTTATAGTTCAGTTTTCTTATAACATAATCTGGATCTATGTCTCACAAACTTACATTATAATCAAGGAGCATTGTAATTTTAAAAGTTTTCAAAATTCATTTTATTATTTGAATAAATAAGGACACTCAGGCAAACCCATTGCATTGAAATATCATAATACAAAGAGTGGATAGAAAATTAGATATGATCCTGTTGCATTGTGTCTAGTTTTAAAACACAATTGGAAACAATGCAACAGGATCATGTCTGTATGTGAGGACAGAATTCACTTATTGTTTAACTTTGTATGTCATAAGACAGTAATGTTCAACCTTTTTTACTATGCAAGCTATTTTTCTATATTAAGTTATTCGGCAGTCTACTTTCTTATATAGATCACATTCCCTCAACCTGAAATCTGATTACATAAAACTATGCATTTAAATTCACTCACTCATTTCGGAGGACCCACTCTCCCAGCCCTAAAAACATAAACTAAATACTTTATTTGTGTATTTAAAAATTTATTTATCACTTTGAATTATTTTAATTCAACAAATAAAACAAATATATTGGAATAAAATATTTATCTCTCTATTTTGGAAAGCCAGTTAGAAAAAACAATAGATTGATTACAACCCATAAGATACAGGAAATGCTAGTTGATTAAAAAAAAATTAAATATGAAATTTGACTTTAAAGCTTGCAATATTTTCATAGTCAGGTTGGTATGAAGAAGTGGCCAATCATCCAAATAATCATTTGTAATTTGGTTTATTGATTTTTTATGACAATCATATTTGAAAAAGCGGATTTTGAGAAGTATGTTGATCAGAAACACAACAGAATTTTTTGCTCAATATCAGTTAATATTGGAAACTTTTTATGTGTATACTTCCAAATGATAAAAAAATTATTGATTTGACAATTTTAATGAAAAATAAACAATAGCAATTACACTTAAAGAGAATTAAAAAATACAAAATAATGATAAATAAATTATGTTTTCAGTTTTAATTAAATTTGTAAAGAGGAATAAACAAGAGATCGACCAAAAATTGCTCCGCAATCAACAGGTTAAACACTGCTGTCATAAGGGATGATTATGCTCTCTCTTTCTTTAGTGACCTGGCAGGATTGTTTTTCTTCTTTATCCTTTCCTATTATTTTCTCAGTTCATCTTTTATTCTTCAAAGAGTTAAACCACCAAGTATGCCCTTTGTCTTTTTCATTAAAAATAAAAAAAACTGTATTTCCCAATTACTGGTGGTTTGTTTTTTTTTTTTTTTTTTTTTTTTTTGATAAGAAATTCGTCGATTTTTTTTTTTTTTTTTTTTTAACTTTTACAATATGATTTTATTGAAATATCGGTTTCACAAATATATCAAGGAAATAAAAAATCAGAACCAAAAATATAATCTGATGTCCAAAAAAATCAGCTGCAAAATAATCATCCCATACTTACTAAATGATTAAAACTATCAGACAACATAATTAATTTTTGATCAGAAATATTGAGGATTGTTACATTTGCATTTAATAAAATAGTTTATTTGAAGTTACATGGAATAGTAGTCATCATATTTGCTTGTTAAAAAGAGCACACCAATCTCTTGTGAAATTCCTGATAAATTAATATTTTTTTCAAATATATTTAAACATAAACATTATTGTAATAGTTGGAGCTCACAATGCTTACATATATACATATATAATTCATCATATGTATTTTAATAGTAGAATTGAGAAGTAATAGATATTTGTTAGAAATAAATATGATGAATCCCACAACTACAAAAGCAGCTTTGTTAGTGTGAAAAGAATAGACCTTGATGATTATATTTTTGATCCTGTTTTTGTATTATCTGATATTTAAATATGTCAGACTCTTGATTAACTAGGATAGTTGGGAAATTAATTTCCCTAAATAACCCATAAAATACTTTAAAAAGTTGGAATTATGGATAGTATGCATTAAGTATTAAAAATAAATAAATTACATATATTCAAATATTCTTATTATTTATTGAAAAAAAGAAAAAAAATTTGTTTATTTGCAGCAAGAAATTAATTAATTATTTAAGAAATTATTGCAATACAGTCTATCCTTGTTATCTCAAACCTCTCTGTCTCAAAATCCTTTGTGGGGAAAATTTTTTCTGTGCACTTCTGGCATTAAACCAATGTAATTTTAATAGTTATCTCAAAGTATTTCTTGAAAACTTTTGCTATCTCAAATTAGTTTATAATTCTTGTGCTAGAGAAATCTTGTTTTCTCTAGCACAAGAATTGAAATTAATTTATTTAGCATCTTCATTGGTTATTGTATTTTTATTTTTATATACAGCAATTTACAAACATCTAGAACATTTCATGATCTTTAACATAAAATTTAAATTTAAGAAAAGAATGTAGATGTTCTACCGATAACTGGAACAGGAACTTTTTTTGCACATGCTCGGAATACTGAATATGCTATACGGTAGTTTCTTTTTCTAAGTTTCACTTTTAATTGTTGATAGGTTTTTGTCATTATGATTGTATTTATTCAGTGATATTTTCAATCTTTGGTTTATAAGATGCAGGAGTATTTAGATACTAATTTCATAGGAGAAAAAAGTGTGTCTTATACACTATTAAAAACTCTGGTATATATTATTGATATAAAAAGCTTTATCTAAAGTTGAAAAAACCCTTTATATCGAATTTTTTTTGTTCCCATAAAATTTGAGATATTGAGGTTCTACTATATTTGTAATTTTAATTTGATTCTAATTATCTAAGCTTATTTCTTTATTTTAACTAAAGCATTTAAAAATCTTTCAAATATTGCATCTAACAAAGAATTAATTAAACTTCTAGATTGAAAATTAATCCAAGTTATTCCAACTCTGGATATCAAGAGTATATTACACATATAAAAATATTAATTCATGAATAATTGTATATATTTCATGTATGTTTAATAATAGAATCAATAATATAATGATCTTTAATGAATTAGAAATAAATATAGAGAATCATGAATTTGGTACAAAGATGCAATGGGAACATGCTGCAACTGATCTAACAGATATTATGATCTTAAAAAACTTTTTTAAATTTTTAATTGATCTGTATAAAAACTGACCTTCCTTATATAAAAAAAATTTTTTTCATTATAAAATTTCTTGGCTTATGCATAAATATACATAGTAATTAATAATAAAATAAATTTAAAATTTATATTAAAATAAAATTACTAAATTGAATTGTTTTTTTATTTGTTTTAAGGAGGATTTTACTGAGAAGGAACAAAATATTAAGACGACAAAAAGAGAATTGGCTATTGCATAATAATTGAATTGTTATCACTGTTTTAAATAAAAATTTATTTATCTGTTATGAATTCATTAATGTAAAAATATATTGTTTGATAAATAAAAATTATTATTTTAAAATGTTAGCTAAAAGTATTTCATTTTATTTCCTATTATATCATAATTAATTTCAATGTTAAAATTTGTTAAAATAATATGCCTATTGCTTTAAAAAAAGTCATGATTTTGAGAATCTTGAACAGTAGCTTCTTGACTTATGCAGTTTCAGATAAACAGATCTATTTTATTAAATTTCCATAAAACACTAATCAAAAATTCATTAAACAATTTACATTTTTGCAGAAATATCACTTATAAGTTTAAATTATCTGATTAAAATATATTAGCAAATGGAATTGTCAAATGAAATTTATTAATGTACCCATTCATATATTGAATTTAAGTATTGTTAGACTTATATTATTTTTAACTCATCCAAAAAAATTCTACATAAATTAACTTATATATATAGTAGATCCCTGACTTATAATTTCATGAAAAATTTTTAAAGAACTTAAAAAAATAAAAAAGCATGGAATTTGTACTTTTAAAATAGTTATAAGAATCAACATATTAAATAAATACTGTAAAGCAGTGATTTCTTTTTCATAAATGCATACCACCAAACTCAAAATTCAAAAATTTCAGCAGCACCAACAAAAATATGCTTTGTATACAAATAGGAAGTCAAAATTATACATATACCACCAGTTGTGTACATGTACCACAGGTTGAGAACTGCTGCTGTAAAGCATTTAATTATTTCTATATAAATTTATATTATTATAAATTTACATAGAAATAATAATTTGTCTAAATGATTAATTTATAATTTTTCTATTAATATAAATACAGTACTGAAATCTTATTTAATATGTTGGAACTATGTTAAGATTGAAATTATATACAGGTAGTCCTCGACTTACAATGGCCAAAAGTTATTACTAAAAATTCTCTAATTCAACTTTGACACTTGAATATACATACATCATGATGCTTTTGTATATGCATCGCAGCATCGCCTTTAGTAAGCAAGAAAAGCCTTATTACTGCAGCTCATAACTCTGTTATGTCCAGTAAGAGAAATAATACCACTGATGTAAATTCCAATGTAAAAAGAAGGCAAGGAATGCTTTGTTTAACCATTTTAAGTTAAATATTTAACTTAATTTATGAAAACATTAAAACAGAAATCAAACAAATCAAGAATTAAAAAAATCCTTGAGTTATGTCAGAATCGATGGAGATGTTGAAACGGAAACCCGTCATAAGTCGAGGACTACTGTATGTAAAAGGGGAGACTTGGCTTAACTGGGTACAAAAAAGTGTATGGTTTATATTATAAAGCACAAATACAATATTGCAGTTTTTAAAACATAGAATTATATGGCCATATCTAAACATTCATAAAAGCAAAACATTGTTTTATTGATGTATTTAATCTCAATAAAAATAAATTTTCAAATATGCCTACTCTGTCTTAGTTAACCCCCTATATTGGGGTTGACTGGACCAGTGCTAGGATATCACTTAAATGAAGTCACACATCATGATTTATAAACTTTATTGCATTTAACATGATAATTACACAATTGAATAATGTGATATTTTGATTGGAAAGCTTATCATATTAGAAAAGCTATTTTCCCCATACACAATTGAGGCTGGCAATTTCAGGATAATGTCCTTTTTATAAACATCAGACATATCCTCTGGGGACTTTTCAAATTTGCTGGTGCCTCTCTGTAGTTTCATCCACTCTAGCATCTTCACTTAATAGGTTTGTTATTGGTGACACTAAATTCATATGCCAGATGCCCTGTTTCCTTAGTTGTAAGTCTTTAATGCATATTAGCTGCAGTTTGGATATAATCTTGAAGCAAAAGTTATTTTGTGAATACCATCAAATGTTCATTATTTGGGCAAAAATTGATTTTGGATGCATCACCTGTATTTTTTACTTTGTTTACATATCAGGCCAATGTATTTTTTTGGAATTTCTCAGCACATTTTCTGATAGAGATCTCCCCTTTTAACACACAATCCACAGCATTTCTCAAACTGCTTTCACAGTATGACCTGTTATTGGTAGTTTTCACTCAAACGCATGGCATCTTTTCACCTAAAAAGTTTCCACTATGTGATTATTTATTTGCATATATTTACAGGCATATAATGTTGTACTTTTATAGTAATATAAAATAAAATATATATAATAATGTCTTATTTGTATTTTCTGTTGGCCATAAAAAAAAGATGATTACATGGGGTTAACTGGGTTGGCCCAGTTAACCCCACAATATCTCATTTTAGAAAATTGCCCTACCCGATCTGCTCATGCTGTTAATTTTCTTTAGCATATCTGTTATATGTTTGTTATGATGCAGCATTTTCATGCTACCAACAAGACTTCATTGTTAATATGAGTTACTGATATCAAAAGAATATGCAAAAATTTTACATTCACCTCTCAGATTCAAATCACATGAAGTAACAAGACAGCAATAAAACAGAAGGCAGACATATTGCATTGAGAGAGTTGCCATTTGGGGTAGCTTTGTATACTGAATTTCAATGTAATTCAGACAATCTCTCACAGATGGTAGCAAGTGTTCCAGTTAACCCTAGTACCCAATTAATCCAAATCAGAATTCTATATTTTTATCTGTATTTTTAGATATTTAATTCTATTTCAAATACATATGAAAAATATGTATTTGAAATAGAATTAAATACCTAAAAATACAGATAAAAATATAGAATTCTGATTTCAAAAACTGCTTTAATGACTTTAGGTGGCCTAGATCATTTCATCTTTGATTGTAAAAATTAATTTGAGTTGATTGTAAAAATTAATTTTGAGTTTCTTTACTTGCAATATCACTATTGTATTATCTGTTAAAAACATCAATTATGAATTTTATTATAATAATTATTTTACCAAAATAATAAAAATAATATACTTCAGTTATTTAAAGGATTACATTGAATTTATACTATGACAAAATTCACTTTAGCTTTCTACTAGAGGACCAGGATTGAATCTAGTGGTTGGCATATGGTTAGACTTACTGTTTTTCTACTGAAGCCAAACTGAAACAGGAGAAAATTTTTAACTAGAAATATAATTTTAGTATGTTTTATTTTAAAAAACTACAAAAAAAAACTCCTTCAAAAAAACTACACTACGACGTAGACGAAATTCAGGCAATTTAAGTGATATAAGACACTTGGGGTCGCAAATCGCAAGCCCGGGCGGGGCGAAGAAGAGCTGCAACGTCATTGCAGGAAAACTGCACCGTTGACTGTTGATTAATTTAGTTTAACCAGTTCGACAAGGTACACTGTTCTTATGGTCAGTTTGACAACGGAATAAGTGCAGTGGCAGCAAGACGACTGTACCAAGAACGCTACCATCATTCGCAACATGTAGATGTGTTTTGGCGAAGCTCGCGGTAATGCACTTTCAGCAAGACGACTCTACCAAGAGCGCTACCCTCAGCAAGTACTGCCTACTTACGAGACTTTCAGCTTAGTTTGAGGTTCAATTTACGGCATTGCTTGCAATTTGCGACCCTAAGTATCTTATATCACTTTAATTGCCTGAATTTCGTCTACGTTGTAGTGTAGTTTTTTTGAAGGAGATAATTTACACCCTGTATATATATTATTGACTTACTAGAATCATTATTTTATTAATCATCATCATCAATACAATAACTTCTTAATCATAACAACTAAAAGCCATCACACATTAAGTTGGAACTGAAGAATTTGAATAGTAAAACACTTATCAGATATTAGCATGTATGTAATGACATTGACATGTTTCGGATAATTTTACCAAATGTAGTCAATTTCATATTCAAATTTAATATAATAAAAAAATTTCACCTTGAAAATGGGATTGATTTTAAAACCTGGACAATATATCAAAATGCAGGATTCTTTTAGAAAATATAGGCTGAATGGTAATAACATGAATATCCATAATCTACTACTGCATTTTTCAAAAATGCAGCTATACCCTTTGCTCAGATTCATCCCATTCAGTTCAGTCTAACATCCTGTACACCCTTCACTTTTCTAAAGCACAAGTACGGTAGTTTTTTATTCATATTTATTCTAATCTAATTCAACCTGATCTTACACTCAGTTCACTCTCAGAGAAAAGAATTGTAGCTTTAACTTAGCATATTTTTCATTCACATTCAGGCCGTGCAGTGCTATGAGGCAGAAAGGCAACCGCCTCAGGCAGCACTTGGGCGGCATAAGCAGCGAAATCAAAATACAATTTGAACGATTCAATAATTAAAAATCTTTATGCAACACTTTTCTATATTGATCTATGTTGATAGTTTTGCTTTAACCTTACAATTATTGACAATATTTGATTTTAATGTTAGTTTGTCTCGAGAAGTTCTGCTTTGAGTTTACAATTATTGACAATATTTGATTTTAATGTTAGTTTGTCTCGAGAATAATTATTGACAATATTTGATTTTAATGTTAGTTTGTCTCGAGAAGTGGACAAGTGGCTGTGTTGAGTTTAAATCAGTAAATCAAAATAAAATCTGAATTAGCTAATAGGATCTTAAAATAAAATTAAAGATGCAGGAGTGCTTTTGGGCTGGACTGCCCCTCAGCTGCACAGAGGAAGTGTCAGCGTTAGCTTAGACCTAACAGAGAATGGGACATCTGTAAAAACAAGTGTAAATTGTAATTAAAACCCCAAGTGTCAGGTGAACAGTCAAAACAAACAGCTTGTGTATATGGGATAAAATGCTAGGCAAAAAGGGGGTGGAAATAGGGTGATAACAGATACAAAATTTACATTTTCACACTTAAATACTATAGTCACATTGATTAAACAGGTACTCCCAAGCACTGGGTATAGAGCAGGTATAAAATCTTTATCCCGAGAATACAGAAAGAAAAGAAAAACATTTAAGGGGCCGGAATTTCAAAGACTTGCCTCATATTGAGAAAATCTATCGCACGGCCCTGTTCACATTTTTACCTGTCATTCATAGAAACTTACACACAAACACTAAACAGTCTTACAGACAATCTTGATTATACTTTTTTACAACTTATTACTATTTTCTAGTATATAACTTTTGAAGATCTATAAAGGCACAATAGACCTTTTTCATGCAGAAATACTTCTTCACAATCATGTTTGTTGAGAAAATCTGATTCTTGTATAATCATCTACTCCTGAAGTCAGATTACATATTCCATGTATAATCATCATCATTCTTTCAATCACAATTTTATTAAATATTTTCATAGGTACACTCAGATGACCTATGCATCTTCAGTAGAGAACAATCACAGTCTTAATTCACTCACTTAAAACTACATCATTCACCCAACAGAGGTGATGTGATCCTATATAGTAGAGTCCCAATTAACTGAGTCTTGTTTATCCAAGATAAATTGTTGTTTACCTCATGTTGACTTTTTTTAATAAAATAGTTGTAAATAAAACTAAAATTTTTACATTATATGTAAAAATAATAATTTGATCTTTGTTGAATTTTTAATTATATTGATTTTTTTAATTTATAATAAGATGAATGATAAGTTAACAATAAAAGTCATTTTATTTAATAAATAACTATAATCTGAAAAGAGTGTGCATTATCAAACAAACATATTCAAATCCAGTTTATTTAATAACATTTTACCAAACCCTCTATGTTGTTCAAATTTTCAATTATCTGAGCTACCATTGATACATATTCTACAGGGTGAGTCATAAGTCTCCATACAACTGGCGAAAGCGGTGATTAGTTTTTTTTATTCGTACAAATGGCTACAGTTACAGGATATGTTCCACACGTCTCCCTTTCATGTCGACACAATGACAGCGCTCTAACCAATTTTGGCGAACACGTGACAATGTTTCTCCTGTTATTTGTTGCCATTTGTATGGAGACTTATGACTCACCCTGTAGAGCAGGGATGGGCAACCTTTTTTTTGTAGGAGGCTGTATAGAAAAATTTATGGTGGGCCACGGGCCAAAACAAAAACAAATTGTATAGAAAAATTTATGGTGGGCCACAGGCCAAAACAAAAACAATTGATATAGAATTTTTTTAAAAAAGAGAAGGTACAGATATGTAAGTATACATAGCGTTATTTAAAAAAAGAGAGAAAGTACAGATATGTAAGTATACATAACGTTGGTATTAGATATAATACCACGAGCCAAAACAAAAACAATTGATAATAATAGTATTTATTTAAAAAAGAGAAAAATTGTGGGTATGTAAGTATACATAGCGTTGGTATTAGATATAATAAAATAATGTGGCCTGGGGGGCAGAGGTTGCCCACCCCTATACTAGAGGATGGTCCAACTGTCTTATTACCCCATGCAAAACAACTTATGAAGTTACCAATCCAGCTCAGTAAAACTTCCATTTTCATGACACAAAATAATTCATTTCCATGTCCTATGCAAGATTTTATGGATACAAGCCTTATCAATTTGTGTAAATGTAAAACAGAGTCTTGCAATGGTTGTTTGTCTGATATTTTGTGTTAGACACAATCCTTAATAATACCTAATAACTTAATCTTCCACACTATAGTTGCCTGTGTCAGCCATCCAAAAGCAGAGAACAAATTTAATTAGTTCCACTGTGATAATTACAGTACTGTATATGGGATAACAAGACATTCAGACACACACTGTACATTACCTTGGATAATTAAAATCTCTACTGTAAAGTTACCAGACGTCCTGGAATAAATAAAATGTCCCAGATTGTCCATTTTTACTTATAAATAGTTAATATTTAAAAAAAAATTTTTTTTTAATAACTAAATTTAATTTTTAAAAAATTAGTTTCTGAAGAATTCTCCTTCCCAACTTTTACTATACATAGAATTTGGTCTCTCTAATATAACCAAGATGGATGAATCAATCAATCTGAAGAAAAAGTAATAGTAAAATATATTGTTTATATTTCTTTACCTCTTGTTGCTTTCTTTTTGCAAATTTTTTAATAATTTATTTTTCATTGTTTTTCAAAAAAGAAATTTTTGGAAATTTTTCCAACCCTATACCCTACCCCCCCTCAATATCTAGAGCATCTCAGATTGAAGTTCAGAAAATCTGGTTACTTTACTCTACTGTACTTTATATAGTTAGTTTACTTTTCATTTTAATAAGGTGACCAATGAAAACGAGGACACAAATTAATTGAAGAAAAAAAATATTGTAAATAAAAGAAACATTTTATTCAATAATACATTATAATATGATAAATGCACAATAAAAATATTTGTAGCATTTTATATTGTAATTATGCTGACATGCCTATTAATTATTATTTGAATGAGCACTTTTCCATTGAATGAATATTTTTTTGTCAATGTATCATCTCTTAACAATATATTGGAAATATCTGAACGAGAAATGTTCTTAATATTGAATTTAACGTAAAGTGCTGTAACTAGAGTATCAACATTCAATTTCGATCTCTCATTTGTCCAAAAATCATTAGCAATTGAAAAAAAACTCAACTGCTACATTAGTTCTAGGGAAGCACAATCTGAATTGAACAAGAATAAATAATTTTTCACATGGAATATGCTCCTTTCTGAAATGTCTGAATATTTCCACCCATCTTTTATCAATTTCAATATGTTCATTTTCCCATTTTATTAATTTTTCAGAATTTAAATATATATTCAATCTTCTAATTTCTTCAAAGAGACAATTGTCATCTATTTTAATGTCTGGCATTTCTTTAGATAAAAACTCAACACAAGGTTTTTAAGGAGGACACTTTTCGAGGGAGGACTGTCCTCCTAAAGGAGGATGAGTGGTGTGATTACTCATTTCTTATTGGTTAATTTTAAACCAATAAGAAACGATTAATTATTGAGTAGCCAGGTCAGTAATAAAAAAGCCAAAGTAAATTTCATTTTCTATTCTGATTATGTCATCATTATTTTTGCAATTGTGTGCTTTTTAGATTGTCAAATTTTATTAAAAAAGTTAATTACCGGTACATTGCATTATATACAGCATATATACAGTATACTTCAAAAATCTGACAACCTCAGGACCTAAGGATTGCCAAATTTTTGAAGTACAGTATACAGTATACTGTATATGCTGTATATATTTAACAGAAAAGGACTATTTGTACAATGCTTTAAAAAAATAAAATTAAACACTTAAGTGAAAAGCAAATGAAATTTTCATGTTCAATAACTAAATAAAAGACTGTGTAGTTTTACAGAGTTTTAATTTCAACTAAATAAAACGGTTCTACAGAATTTTAATTCATTACTGTACCTTCAAAAAAAAGTTAAAAGATTTTATATAATGCCAATAAGCAAAAAAAATGCCAAAATGTTAAAAAAATTTCTAATACCAACCACATCTTAAAAAAGCCAAAAAGTTCATTTGGCGTCAAAAAACCTAATCCGGCAACCCTGATTGCAAGCATGACCAAACATTTGATTCTGGAGTACAGGACCATCAAAATATAAATGGCACCTCCAGTAAACAATGGCTTTGCCAATGCAGTAAATTTTAAAATGTGCTCTGACATTCATGCCAAAAAAACTGATGGAACTGGAATATTGATTCCCAGATTTTTGATTATCAACCTGTATAAAATATATGCTGCATATATATTTACAATAAAAAACCAACAAAAAGTAACTACATCATTATTTTAATACTGAAAATAAATACAGAATATAATAATTTGAATATAAATAAAATTTAAAAAAAAAATAAATCAATTACCAGATTTTCAGTTTTATTTTGACTGCAATATAATAAACATTGAAAAAGTATTTTCTCTCTGTTATCTGCTATTAAACATTGTCAATTAATAAAAAGAACTGAGTAATATTTCTAGCTTTGATATGAATGGTTTAATCACAAAAATTTTTTCAAGAAAAACTGTTGTGAAATGGATATGACAATAGATTCATATCCATTCCTCAATAAGCTTTTTCTGTCTACCATATTTTCAATATTTCAGCCATGATTTCATCATATCATATTTCTCAACCCATTTAAAGTACTAATCATCCTCACAAATTCTTCCAAGAAATCTCTCTCTCATTCTCACATTACATTGGCCCAATTCTATCCCTTTCATTCTCATCTCTCTTTTTCCAATGTATTTAAAAAATCATGGAAATATTTTTGTTAACCATTCCAAATTATCCCACAGTATTCTGCCATCCTTATCTTTTACCATAAAAATTTCCACTTTCTTCTCTCCTAATTCCTTTCTCTTCAAAAACAGTCCTGTTTCCTTCAAAATAGCTCTGTTGCTTCTTCTATTTTTTTTATATTCATTTCTTGCTATCTTCATCGCCTGTGCACATTCTTTCTTGCACTCATATCATAAGTGCCAATTCCACAGAAACAATCTCCATGTTCAAGTTCCTCTATGCAAACTTAAAATAGACATAAAAGTACCTTTTCACCCCATATTACTTTATATTGTATTTAAAGAGTGCAAACATTATACTATTATATAAATGTAAATCATCATAAATAAAATAATTATACAGTACAGTAAGACCCCATTTAATGCAGGGGATACATTCCAAGGGAACAAGGCACTAAATGAAACAGCATTAAACAAGATCATTTTAACATGTTAATTATGAGAATAAGTGAAACAGGACAGTGAATAAAAAATACATACATAGCATTTTCCCATTTATTTAGATGTTAAGATATCCTTGTTTAACGCTTTTTCATTTAGCGCTTGATTTTTTGAAAAAAGTATACAACCTAATATACATAACATTCATTTAATAATTATACTTTCCTTATCACTGTTTCGTTAAAACGAGATCTTTCTTTAATAATATCAACTTCAGTTTCTGAACTTTTTATGCATTTAAAATTTGTGTATCTTCTATACCAGGAGTGGCGCTTGCGCCAAAAGTGACGCATCGCATGATTAGAAGTGGCGCACTGAACCCGAGAGAAAAAATTAAAATTTCTTATATAATTTACCTGTATAATAAATCTTAAATGCCTGCGTGTGCGTGTTCATTTATAACACGAGCGAATGAATGGATTTCTATGAAACAACTTTTGTTTGTTAATGGATTTACGCAGGAAAGTTTAAAGACGGGTATTGATTATTAGAAATTGATTTTATATATTGTAATTGGCATAAATTACTTCATATAAAATCCAAGATGGAAGATTGTTCAAATAGCGTTAATCTCATTGGGTTACAGTGGCCAGGTGACATTTTAACTGGTTGTTTACATTGGAATATAAATTCAATATAGTGTGATCTTTTCAGTCTTTTACCCGGTAAGTTTTACAATTTTATTAAGTTATTTAACTATCTTAGATTATTATTTATTTAGCGTGCTTGTTTTATATAATAACTTTAACAAAAAATACTGATATCTCACCAAAAACATAAATGTGAAAAACGTCCAAGTTCTGTTCTACCAGTTTGTTTGGCCACCAAAAGAGTAGAGATTAAAGCAGGTTCCAAGATTTAAATATTGAAATAAATTCAATACAGTGTCACTTTCAGGCTTTTACTTGGCAAGTTTTTGAGTTATATTAAGTTATTATCCAGCTATCGTACATATTAAAACTTGCCAAGTAAAAGCCTGAGATGCCACTGTATTGAATTTATTTAAATCTCATTTTTCGACATTGGGGTTGGAATGGAATTTGGCACCTGTTATAGATCTCTACTCTTTTGGTGGCCAAACAAACTGGTACAATAGAACTTGGCCATTTTTCATATTTATGTTTTGGTGAGATACACTTCTCTATATTGAAAATAAATCTATTATAGAAATCCCAATTTTTCTATTACAGTATTTTCCATTGAGAATACTAAAATGCGACTCTAAAATTTCAGACATCTCTAAATTTATTTATTCTAAACTACTAATACCTATGGGGATGAACTTTAAAGTAAGACGATTTATATAATTACAGTATATAATCTTTCAAAACGAGAGAAAGACGAATAAGAAGTATCTCGTGGCTATCAAAATTAATCACAAAATTTTCTGTTCCCAGATAGCTTTATTCCAATCAAAAAAGTTCTAATACAATACTAGACTTTATTCCAATCAAAAAAGTTCTAATACAATACTAGATATGAAATGAGTTCCCAGATAGCGTTATTCCAATCAAAAAAGTTCTAATACAATACTAGATATGAAATGATAAATAAATTATTTCTAAATAATGGGATATTTCCCTCTTTCAAAACTATACACAGGTAGGCTTCGATTAGTGCGAATAATTGGTTCCACGAATTTCTCGCACTATTCGAAGTATTAACTATATGTAAAATATGGTAATTGGTTCTTGCTTCGAGAGATTCCGGCCATTAGCCAACTTCACGATGAATAACCACAATACTATACTGTTTAAGAAATATTTATTTTCATATTTTACATCGTTGTTCATCATCTAAATTAACTTACCAGGAATTGCGTCTCATACCATCATCAAACCAACTGCAAATCGAAACCAAAATAGCGAATCGAAAGCGGAAGTGGAGCACCGCTTTTATGTCGCTTGATCACATCCATTTTTTGCTGTAGCGTAATCACTAACTTCTTTTTTCGTTTCCTGATTTATCGTCAAAAGTGTTCTGCCTTTTATCCATTTCGATACTTTTTAAGAGAGAAAATTCTGTACTATACTGTATACGTATACGATAGCGAAGCTAAATAATATTACAGTAATGTTAAACAGTTAACGGCAAAAAGCCCATCTTTTTGGTGTTTCACCCTTTCAAAGCCAAGTGACTATTCTTGGACCGCTCCTCGTCCGGTTTTACTAACCGAAAATTAACGGTAATTTGTTAATTGACATCATAAAAGGAGGCGGAGCTTTGTTAGTAAGACTAGTCTATGCTTACAACTCGCATTAATCGAATACTTACTCGCACTAACTGAAAAACGGTATCAATTTTATAAGTCACACTAATCGATGCCTACCTGTACCAGGGGTGGCCAAACTTCGTGTCACAACGAGCCATATAGGAGAATCTCAAATACTCGAGAGCCGCATTTTCTTCCCAATAAGGTCGGCCGCGTGGTAAAGCTTCGGCTTACCACCCTGGAGGATCCGGGTCCCACACCTCCATTTTCCAGAATGGAGTGTGGTGTTATCTGTGATAAAAAAAAGTAATAGCAATTGATAATTGACATTGAAAAACTGCTGGTTTGTTAATAATACCTTAACAATTATATTTTCCAGAATGGAATGTGGTGTTATCTGTGATAAAAAAAAAAGTAACAGCAATTGATAATTGACATTGAAAAACTGCTGGTTTGTTAATAATACCTTAACAATTATAAAAATCGATATGATTTAATAAGTCTATTCAATGCTTAATGGTAAAATTAAAACTTTATAAATATATTGCTGAATTCATAATTTCATTGCAAACTTATACATTATCCAATCGTTGACATTATCAAGTCTCAAGTTACTAAAAATAATAAAAAATATTGCAATAAAATACAATAATGTAAATATTACTGTAGTAAAATTTTTATTATTAACAGTGAATAGATATTTCCTCATTTAAATCTCATGAATGTATTTGAAGATTATTTTACCTTCTATTGAAAAAATTATACATACGTGTCGTATCGAGTTTTCCAATAAAATCATTTCTAAGTTAATAAGTTGATTTACAATAAACTTCATAAGCAAATCCTCGATTCCAAGAAAGCAAAATTCATCTAATTATTTTGTACAATGAAAATTGAGAATGTGATTTAAAATTTCCAAGTACTGACATTAAATGGAAAATGATCAGTCGTATCGCTTTTGTCGGCCGGATGGCAGCGTAGTAAAGCTTTGGCTTACCACCCTGGAGGATCCGGGTTCAAATCCGTGTCTCACACCTTCAGTTTTTCAGGAGGAGTCCGGCCCGGCCCGTTGTACCCCATCCTTCAACCATCCGGTTGACCCTATCATGGGTGCTGGCCAGCATGCTGTAATGGGTTCTATAAGTGGCCGTCGCCAGATACAGAATATCCCATGAGGATATGGCGGCGTAATATAACTAACTTATTATCTAACCATATCGTTTTTAGTGAGATTGGAGTGATATTCATTTGAAATGGTTCCTCTTTCTAATGTCATTTTTATAATTAAATCGGAGTCAATTCAGGTACTACCACAGACTGCCCATATCTGTGAAGGGATCTTTATTTTATTACTAAATGGCACCACTTTCCAATCTCGTGGACTAAGTGGAGGAATTATTACAGCTCTATCACAAGTAGAATTCAGACTTGTATTTCGAACCTGGATTCTCTGATAGAAAGGTTTCCATGCAACCAATCCAATTACTTGACCGCTTTCAGTCAGATTGATTCCTTAGCACCATCTTTACAGAAATTCTGTAGTCATTGGTGATAGCATAATAAATTTCCAGTTTCTGACTGGATTGGCTATGGAAATATTTGGCTTTCCATTTAAAAAACCCGGGTTCGAGTCCAGAAAAAATTTTATACATGACTAGCCTGTTTATTTCTGTTTTTATACTACGATGGATCCCTTCACTTAATCCAAAGTGTGGTCAGACTGTTAGAGTCTGAATTTCCCGCTGTTTTAAATTAGAGATATAGATTGGGAAGTGGCACCATCGATTGACCAAAAATCCTCCCAATCCCAAGAATTTGAAAATTAACATATTAAATGTTAGTAACATTGACTCCTAACATATAATGGACTCTATAACTGGGTGCCGCCAGATACAGAATATCTCTCGTGCGATATGACGGCTTAACTAACCTAACCTAACAGGCCGGATGGCCGAGTGGTAACGCGTTGGCGTGCCACGCAGGAGGACTCGTATCTGACATCTCCTGAAAAGTTACTCATGGTTCTGGGCCAGGCCCAGTGATCCCGGTCTTCACCATCTGGCCCTCCTCCACGGGTGTAGGTGCAGTCCGTGGTTGAAACTGGCCCGACCCCTTAGTAATCTCTCTGATTGGAAAGAGGCGTAAAAATGCAAAAAATCTAACATATAATACGAAAAAATTTGAATACCAATTTTTAAAGCATCTGACATCAAATTATTATATTTTATGTAAAGTTTAAATGAGCACTGTCATTGATGACAGTGCTCAAACATAATTTATCTTTATTGGTAATGCTTTATTGGTAATTGGAAAAAACATAATTTATCTTTATTGGTAATGCTTTTCAAACTGATAGGAAATATGCAAAATTAGTTATTCTATTACTATTCAGATAATTTTTAATAGAATTGCATATTATTACTATAGTTATTCCGAAGATCAGCATAAAAACATTTTAATTTTTCTGTGTGATTTTACGTCTTTCTTTCCAACCGGAAGTTACATTAGGTGGTGGAAAGGCCATGAGCGTGCTTCTTTTTATTATCGATAATTCATTATAATAGTTTTAAATGCTAATCAACCGACGTCTTGATAATTATTAATTTCTTTCAATAGCTTCTCGAACATTCAGTTAAATGTTATTTCTGTCTTCATATGGCACTTTTTTGCTATTTTTTACGCTTATTTCCAATCAATCAGATTACTAAGGGGCGGCTCCATATAAGACTAATCTTGGTGACTTGTTATTGACCTTTGGAAGGCATCACGTATGTATATTTAGCTTATAAAAATTAAATAAGCTGAATCTATATAAGTTCAAATAGTCTATATATAACAACTATAAGCAGAAATCCTGGGAAGAAATAATATCTGCATACTTTGTATTTTATTTCTAAAAAACTGAAGATATAGTATTAAAGAATAAGACATCAAGATCAACTTAAACTACTTGATCTATGTATCGAATACCAAAAATATTTTCTGTTATATCAACTGATGAAAAACAACATTTAGAAATATTTTAGAAGTTTAAAATCTACTATTTTGGAATGATCGAAAAAAGCAGATTTATAAATTATAGTATCAGAGTCACTTTGATATCATAATCTCTCTCTGCCGAATTTATATAAAAATCTATCTTTGTCTAGCACTCTGCTTAGTCTTTCTTAAAAATTAAATGATTTAGGAGCATGTTTTTTTTTTCTTTTAAGTAGGCTAAAAAATGAAAAAAAGATAAGGAAAAAGGATATAGATATTTTATTTCCAAAAATCGATTAAAATAACCTTAAATTTCTGAATTATTGGTTTGATTTAAAATTTGAAGTAACTAAATATCATACTTTTAAGGCAAAAATATATGTATCTATCCGCTATATTGAATTATTATTTAATATCAAATTATTGTTTGTAATTCTCGAATAATTATAAAAGTCTATAAAATATTCATTTTTAATATCCATTTTTTAAAATCAAAAGCATTCTGAAAAATAATAATAATATAAAGTAGCTTTATTAAACTTTTATTAATCAATAAAAGCAAAATTACACGTAGAAGAAAATTTAGAAAATTTTTACATTATGTTTTTAATATATAATTAAATTAATATATGAAAACAAAACAAAAATTCATGTCATAAACTTTTACACAACACACAAATGATTTATATTATAAAAAGTAACATAATTCATAAAGCTTGCATAAATTGATTTACTTCATACGTTTATTTAGTGACAAAATAGAATGTGGTTTATTTCATTATTTGCAACATGATGCTTTGCAGCATCTGCAATCTTTGCAGGTACAATCTGAGCTTCCACATTTACCTGCCTTACAGCATTTACAATCTTTGCAGTTACAATCGGATCCACCGCATTTCGAAGCCTTGCAGCAACTGCAGTCGTCGCAGGTACAATCTGAAACTCCGCATTTAGCTGCTTTACAGCATTTGCAATCTTTGCAAGTGCAATCTGAACTTCCACATCTGGATGCCTTGCAGCATTTACAATCTCAGATAAGCAAGGCCATAATAAAAGCCAAAGCCATAAAGCTCTATAAACGCTTTTCAGAATCTTCAGGTGATAATCCAAATAAATTTGTTGCAAGTAGAGGTTGATTTGACAAATTCAGGAATCGTTATCGCCTTCACAACATTATACAGTATGTAACATACAACGGTATGTACTGTACTTTAACTTTTTCTTCATTGTAATAATAATTTTAAATAAATATTAAAAGTAATTATACAGTACTATACATACTACTTACTGTTCCACATTAAGTAGATACACTCCAGCCCCCAACTCCCGTTTCCCATAGGATCTTTAACTTCAACTTTCGTACCAATTTTCGAGAACGTAACCCCCGCGAATGTTGAGGCCCTACTGTATTCTATTTATGAATTTTCATCTAATGAATAATTTTTCAAGGAACAAATGCCTTTTATAAAACAAGACATCCCTGCATTTAATTTTGGTTTGATTTGGTCTGAGAGGAAAAAAATTATAAATATCTTGCAATAATTAAATTTATTTTCAATTGCATTTATCATTTTTCTCAAAATTTTGCTGATGTTTTGTTCTTTCAGGAATTTGTGGATCACCACCTGGTGAATATTCTCAAGAAATTCCACAACATAAACCTTATGAAAAAACAGCAGGTCCACCAATTTTACCACCACATTTGTTACAAGTTATTTTAAATAAAGATGTTCCAGTTTCTGTAAGTATAAAATTTTTTTTTGTTTTAGGGTAGATGATTTAAAATAATGGTTATTTTAATTTTATGTTATTGTTAACATATCAGAAATAACAAATACATGTTACTGTCATGATGATAAAATTACTGATATTTATAATTTTAAAAATGTAAATTTAAGTATTATTTTCTATATATAAAAAAATATAGTATGTAATGTATAATAAATAAACATATGTTGCAACTAAAAATTTAATAGTTATATTAATATATTGTTTATATTACAAGAGTTATTCACATCAGAACTAGAGTTTAATTTTTAAACAGGTAAAGAGAGAAAATTATGACTAGTAAAGAATTTATTTTTCAACATGATATTCATTTATATCACAGCATTTTTGCTCTTGACATACTTACATAAGGCACTAATATTGAAGAATAGAAGGATTTGTCTGATATGTGTGTGACTATAACACTTTTTAAGTTCAATTAATTGAAAGCACCTGCTGTCAAATGTTCTTTCAAGGGACCAAACAGATGAAAATCTGAAGGTGCTAAATTAGCATGATAGGGGATGTGGAAGGACTTTCTAACTGAATGTTTGAAGTTTTTCTTTGGTTTTTCAGAAGGTGTGTGGCTTTGCATTATTCTGCAGGAAAAGCATTTTTTTACAACAAATTATGTTGTTTTTTTGCAAATTGCTGTACAAACAAAATTCAAATACCACAGTATTTGGATTGTTGTTATTGTTACAGACAGAAGTATTTGGATTGTTGTTGTTGTTCTTTTTTTGGTAAAAAGTCAACATGGATAACCCTTTTGTGATCCCAAAATAAACAGATGCCATGATTTTCTTACTGATGAAATGACTGAACATTTTGAGGGTGTAGAGGATCTTTTATGCTTCATTCCTTGCTTAAGTTCTTTGACTCTGCTATGTGATGATGTATCACCATAGATCTGAACAACTGGCTGTTTTCTTCAAATTGATCAAGCAATCTTGAATATAGACAAACTCTCTCTTGTTTCTGAGGATTGGTTAGTTTTTTCAGAACCTACCTCATGGAGACCTCATTAAAGCTATAGGTAATCATGAATAATTTTTTAAACACTAATACTTATGGACGTTTATTCCCACTATTTCAAGAACAATTACTCAGCTATTGCTCAAGATGAGATTCTCTATACATTGAATATTGAGATCATTCATTACTGTGGCATCTGAATTTATTCTTCCAGTGTTGTCATGAACAGATTTGTTCTTGCCTTTAAACTGTGCACACTATTTATATACCTGCGTTTTATTCAGACCTTTTTTCAAACTGTGCAGTTTGTCTAAGCAAAATTTCAGCAGGTTTGATATCTTCATTGACAAGAAAATTAATAATGCAGAGAGTTTGTTGTCCACCATCTTGAATAATGACCAACACTGTTGCCATGACAACAAGCAATGCTGCCAGAATCTTAATATGAATGTATATCATTGGAAATACCACATGCTTAATCTAAATATACAAATAGTAAGCTGAAGCAAATGTTGATTTTGACTTGAATGATTCTTGTATTTGTATGTACAGTAGATCCTCATTTAACATTGGGGTTAGGTTCCTGAAAATTGCAAGTTTAATTGAAATCAAAGAACCTATAAGCCTAGTGTACGTTTCAGCATTACATTCCTAGAGTACTTTCTTCTTCTTCTAAAATTAATACTATTTGCTAAATTTTATAATCTAATTATTATTATATTGTGTCAATATTGGAATAAAATGAATGAAAGCAGAAAAATAAGCAACAAAGTCTGTGCAGAGTTAAATATAAATTTTTATTGGAAAATACTATATAGCAGCTATGTTATGATATACAGGAAAGAAAATTATTTTCTAATAAAAACATCTTAGAATTCTCAGGTATTATAAATGTGATTAGTTTTTTTTTATATCAATTCTCAATCATTTGCTAATGCTGATCCCAGATGGTAGAGAAAGAAAGTAGATAACCTGGATCCAGTCTCCTCATATAAATTTTTTTAAGGATTTATCCTAATTCTGTCCTGGGTCATCTGATTAGAAAGTTGAAACATTTCCAAGTGACAAATCTGACCAATTGTTCTATTGCAATGTAGTTTAATATAGTGTTCATAGACAAATTTGGATACCTGAATTAGCATTCCTATAAAATGTGGTTATCTAGTTTTCAATTACAAGTCAGTCCCTGTTTATAAGATTAAAGTGTTCGTGGAAAATGATCGGAAAAGATTCTCATAAATCGGACTCTAAATCGTCATTAACTACTATTAAAAATATTATAATGCATTCCTGACCTCAGAAAATGCTGTTTTCAATGAAATATGCTGAAATACTATCCAAATATATAAACAATGATGAAATTACTTCAATAAGTAGCAATATTAATAAAACAACCTAAAAAATGTAATTGTCTTCAGGAAAATCTATAATAAAGAGGTCAGCTAGTTTGAAACAATTATATAAACTTCCATTTGCATGAGAATATTACCACACAAATAATATATAATGCTGTCATATATCATTTCATATTATCCAAATTCTCTGAATCCAAATCCTCTGAGTCCCTAGCTACATATTTTTTTAAAGAAATCTGAGCTCTGCCCATTAACACACTGGTAGCAGCATAATGACACGAAGTTGTCAGAAATTTTGCATTTCAAATATGGGTGTCGATGATATGTTGACAATAGTTGCTTTAAAATCAATTATAAATATTTTTTATCCATCAGCAGACTAATTAATTGAAAAATTGACATCACTCAAAACTTTCAAATTGGCATTGTTGCTTTGGTTAATTCTTTTACCAAGCAGTGATATTGCTTTAAAAAGTTAGCTTACCATCTAAAATATTTGAGTTGAATTTAGAATCCCACACTTCCAACATTTTCTGTAAGAAAACTACTGTGGACTGAACTTCATCTGTCACTTTACAACAGATCTCATTATGAGGTTGCCAAATTAGCTGAGTGAGAATGCATTGGCTATCAACTCAAAGGACCCAAGATTGAATCTGGATTCCACCTTCTTGAAAACTGTGTGAAGATTCTGGTGGAAAAAAATAATACAAAAATGAAATTGGCAGCCTTTAAATTGCTCTAGGCTACCAACTGTGAAACATTATTTAATTTACAATTCCTTATTTAACTTTGAAACATTCACTCACTACAAATTTCTAGTAAAATTGGGGTAATGACTCAAAAATCTTGATACAAATTATATTTGCTCATAAAATTGGAATTTTGTAAACTGGAGTTTACCTGCACTACTAACAAGGGGAGCTTGCAAACCGGGTAAAAACGAAAAGGAACCAAACTTTATAAATAAAGATGGTATAGATAGATAGTTCGACCAGTCGATTATTAAGAGGTATAATTCAAATAAGATCGGAAGAGCGTCGTGCATAATTCAAATATAAACGCTTATGAGGGCCATGCTCTCGTGGGTTCGGGACACCATCCCCCGTGTTAGTCGACACCCTAGCTACATATTTTTTTAAAGAAATCTGAGCTATGCCCATTAACACACTGGTAGCAGCATAATGACACGAAGTTGTCAGAAATTTTGCATTTCTATTTTCACATGATTCGAATAACTAAAAACACAACAAGAAGTCGGCATTTCGAAATTTTACTTCCCAAAGTTTTGACTGTTTTCCTTTTATCACGTGACACAACTACCGCTCAGACGTCACGTGAATGTATCTCAGTTCGGCACAAACATGGCGGCATATTTCAGCTCCTACGGCAAAAGTAGCGATTCTGCACAATTACCGTAACTTTTTCTTAAATAAAGCCGCTGCTTTGTTGTTGTAATTGGATATTACAAAAAATCATAAGATGATATTGACAGCCATGCTAATCAAGTGATAATCTATTTGCCTCCATTACAAAATTAAACTAAATGAATTGTTTTCCTATCTATTATTATTATTATTCTTTATTTCAATGTTTTATAAGTCAGTCTATATTATAATTTATATTCAAGTAGTGTGAACAACTGTTTTAAAAGTTTCAACAATAATAATAATAATAATAATTTCATTGAAGTTCAGAATATTTGATATATGCATTTAAAAAAAATGCAAAAAATATTAAGTTTTTGTAATTTTTTCTTAAATAAAGCTGCTGCTTTGTTATTGTAATTGGATATTACAAAAAATACATTTTTAGATACGCTCATAAATTTCATTAATTTGGTTTTAAGCAAATGGTATCTTTTTAATAAAATATTTTAAACAGTCAAAAGAAATTTTTGATAAGTGATAAATTGTTATTAAAAATGAATATTTAATTAAAAAATTAATTTGAAATTCCTTCTGCCATATTTTGACAATATTTCAAAATTTAACAAAACAATATACAATTCCAATTACCTGAAGTGTACTATTTTCAGTATCGTCTCCACTAGCCATTGCTATTATTAAAAATAACTAAATTCTAACAAACATCCTATGAAGAAGACACGTGGGAAGACAGGGTAGAATAAGCTTATTTACTCCTATGTTGTTTATCTAAATAATTATCAAAATTGTCGCAAGAGGCGCTTTAATCACTAAACTAATTACTATATGCAGTTAATTAATATACGAAAAAATCTTATAAAGAATCTAACTCACCTTGATGCCGCCATGTTTGTGCAGATCCTGTGGGTAGAGGTTAGAATATAACCACCGTCTGACCTCACATCGAGTAAAAGGATCCTAAAGGAATCACCTCGCATTGGTGATTCTGAGGATCGTCATTGGGATCTCACTTGTGAGCTCCTATCTTGTGGGTAGGAGGTTAGAATATAACCACCGTCTGACCTCACATCGAGTAAAATGATCCTAAAGGTATCACCTCGCATTGGTGATTCTGAGGATCGTCATTGGGATCTCACTTGTGAGCTCCTATAGGTTAATGCGACAACAGCAAATTTAACTCAAACAAGAATTTTAAGTCTACTAAGAACTCTCGTATTTGTTCAAACCATTTCCAAGAAGAATGCTTTATTTACTAAAATTTTACAAATAGACGCAAACTAAAACCGAATGCAGTACCTACAAAATTTTAAAATAATAAATGAATTTCTTTTAAAACAGAGAAAAGTGATATGTTTTATGGAAATTGGTGTAATACTGATA
>AYEL01085820.1:0-97010 GCA_000484575.1 Olivierus martensii
AAGTACAATAGGATTCAGTACACTCACAATATTCAGGTTATGTTGAGATGGCTGGACTTATACCTTAACAACAGAGCTATCAGTATTTCTTCTTGTCACCTTGAGCAAATTTTAAGTGTCCTATTGCATATTTCTTTGTCGATAAGGTAAATTCTAATCTTCAAACCCAACTTATAAGCCCATGTCTAACTAAACTTTATGATGTAGACATAGAGAGTTTCGTGGCTGCCACTGATGTTGGCATAAAGGTTTGGTCTATTACATGTGATATATAACTCGATGCATATGATGGACTTCATGCTAATTTAAATACTTTTACTGCATTTGTAGTTTTTCTTGTGACAATATGAAATATTACTATTTATATCCAACTGGATAAAGTAAGACACACATGAAATGTAGTTAATGAAATCAATAATTAAGTTTTACTTGAACATTAGGTTAAAAACTTATGCAAAAAATATACACTGAAAGTAGCTGCAAATAATTCTGCTTCAATTAGAAGTAAATTAACTAAGCAAATTCTCTTCCAACATTTATAATGTTGACAATACTATATAACTTATTAAATTAATTTAAAACAAATACTGTATTGTATATTAAAAATATTTTGTACTGTATAACTTTTAATTGTAAGCTTTCCATCAATAAAAGTTTTGACTCAAGTATTTTTAATTGTAAGCTTTCCATCAATAAAAATTTTGACTCAAGCATTTTTTTATTAATATGTTTCCTAGTAAAACAAATGTATTTATATTTTATTAAAGTTATGACAACAAAGGAGTTAAACATTTTAACTTTGTTAAATTATTGCAAAATTAGATTAAAGACAAATTTAAAGAATCTGTAATTATTACATTGAAAACAGTTAAATAACCAAAACAATTAGATTTAAGAGGGAATATCATTTTCTTATATATCGTAAATACGCTACAACACGAATCTTGCCCAACAAGCCTGGAGAAACTAGTCGAGCATTCCGGCTTCACTTTTAAGCAGCAGTGCTACCTCCAGTCATAAATGAGCTCAATGGTGGGAAACAACCTTTAAACGGGGTCTTACTGTAATTAACAATTTACTCAAAAGCATCAATTGATAATGCAGGTCTACGAATTTCAATTTCGTTTTCATTGTTTGATTTATGGGACAAGTCATGCAATTTGATCATGCTAAATTCAAAAATTAAGTCAGTTTTCTCCACCTTCATTTTTGCAAATAACAATAAATTTATGTGTGTGTGTGTTTATTTCATATAGGCTTATTTTATGTATTTTTATTAATTATCATATACAAATTTTATAAATACAACAAAAAATCATTAAGTTAATCCAACAGTTATGATATTTCATTTTAATGCAGTCATTGTTTTTTTTATAAATACAACAAAAAAATCATTAAGTTAATCCAACAGTTATGATATTTCATTTTAATGCAGTCATTGTTTTTTCTCGTTAGTCTTTTTGTTCCTGCCTTTTAAGATCTACAGATATTTTTTATTTTTTTGCATGAAATGTAGTTAATGAAATCAATAATTAAGCTTTACTTGAACATTAGGTTAAAAACTTATGCAAAAAATATACACTCAAAGTAGCTGCAAATAATTCTGCTTCAATTAGAAGTTAATTAACTAAGCAAATTCTCTTCCAACATTTATAATGTTGACAATACTATATAACTTATTAAATTAATTTAAAACAAATACTGTATTGTATATTAAAAATATTTTGTACTGTATAACTTTTAATTGTAAGCTTTCCATCAATAAAAATTTTGACTAATTTATTTTTTATTAATATGTTTCCTAGTAAAACAAATGTATTTATATTTTATTAAAGTTATGACAACAAAGGAGTTAAACATTTTAACTTTTTAATCTAATTTTGCAATAATTTAATAGACAAATTTAAGAATCTGTAATTATTACATTGAAAACAGTTAAATAACCAAAACAATTAAATTTAAGAGGGAATATCAATTTCTTATATATCGTAAATACGCTACAATACGAATCTTGCCCAACAAGCCTGGAGAAACTAGTCTAGCATTCCGGCTTCACTTTTAAGCAGCAGTGCTACCTCCAGTCATATTGAGCTCAATGGTGGGAAACAACCTTTAAACGGGGTCTTACTGTAATTAACAATTTACTCAAAAGCATCAATTGATAATGCAGGTCTACGAATTTCAATTTCGTTTTCATTGTTTGATTTATGGGACAAGTCATGCAATTTGATCATGCTAAATTCAAAAATTAAGTCAGTTTTCTCCACCTTCATTTTTGCAAATAACAATAAATTTGTGTGTGTGTGTGTGTGTGTGTGTGTGTGTGTGTGTGTGTGTGTTTATTTCATATAGGCTTATTTTATGTATTTTTGTTAATTATCATATACAAATGTTATAAATACAACAAAAAATCATTAAGTTAATCCAACAGTTATGAATATTTCATTTTAATGCAGTCATTGCCTTTTTCTCGTTAGTCTTTTTGTTCCTGCCTTTTAAGATCTACAGATATTTTTTATTTTTTTGGTTGGTATGGATCAGTGGAATTCAACCCGTCGATCGCGGAGCGATTTTTGATCGATCTCATGTTTATTCCTCCTCATTTACAAAAACAACTGCGATTAATCATTTCTTGATTAATCGCAGTTGTTTAACTGCGATTAATCAAGAATTGTAATTCATTGCAATTAACCTGACAATGAAAATATTGCATAGTTCTGTGGAATTCAACCCGTCGATCGCGGAGCGATTTTTTATCGATCTCTTGTTTATTCCTCCTTATTTACAAAAACAACTGCGATTAATCATTTCTTGATATCAACCTGACAATGAAAATATTGCGAGGTCCAAATAATGCCAAATTTCACATTAACTTTTTTAATCAACCATCATTTCCTGTAACTTGTGAGTTTGTATAAGACAATCTTGTTTTTTCTAACTTTGGTTTTTCAAAATAGAGAAATAAATATTTTATTCCAATATATTTATTTTATTTGTCGTTTTAAAATAAAAGTGATAAATACATTTTTAAATACACGAGTAAAGTTTTTAGGGCTGGAAGAGTGGGTCTTCCGAAGTGAATGAGCACATTTAATTGTATAGTTGTGCGTAATCAGATATAGGTTGGGGGAACGTGATCTACGGGGTATTTCTTAGCACCCGTACCACCATTTTTTTCTCGGAAACGCGATGAGATAGGATGTAGGGGAAAAATTTTGATTATATATATCCGAAGAATCGAATGGGCATGATAAAATTTTGTATATCCGAAGAATCAAATGGGCATGATAAAATTTTGTGGGGTCATTGGAAGTAGGGGCACAAAGGGTCAACTTTGAAATCTCCAATGGAAACCAAAAAGTAGGGGCACAAGGGGTCAACTATGAAATCTCCAATGGAAACCAATGCCGAATTTGGCATAAATGCATAGAACTGTGAAAAATAAACAATTTTTGTTTTTAAAGTTTTTTAATGTAATATCCGTAGGTAATCTACGGATTATGAGATATAAAAAAAACAGATGCTGCCGAATGTACCGCCGATAGGCTATTCAAGCAGTAATAATAATAAGTTTTGTTTTGAAAGTTTTTTAATGTAATATCCGTAGGTAATTTACGGATTATGAGATATAAAAAAAAAAACAGATGCTGCCGAATGTACCGCCGATAGGCTATTCAAGCAGTAATAATAATAATAATAATAATCTGACGGCGGCCGGATGGCCGAGTAGTAATGCGTTGGCGTGCCACGCAGGAGGACCCGAACTTTTCAGAAGATTTCGGCAAATCTCCTGAAAAGTTTTTTCGGAGTGCTGGGCCGGCCCGGCGAACCCCTACTTTACCATCCGGCCCTCTCCACGGGTATGGGAGCAACCCATGACTGGAACTGGCCCCACCATTTAGTAATCTCTCTGGAAAGGGGCATACAAAATAAATAAATAAGAATCTGACAGAAGGCGGCTTTGAGCTCATAAAAGGCAGAAACAAGTCGGGAAACCTTTATTCTTGAATATGGCTCGTACCGAACTGTGATGGAAAAAGACTTGATGATCTGACGGCGGCCGGATGGCCGAGTAGTAACGCGTTGGCGTGCCACGCAGGAGGACCCGAACTTTTCAGAAGATTTCGGCAAATCTCCTGAAAAGTTTTTTCGGAGTGCTGGGCCCGGACCGGCGAACCCCTACTTCACAATCCGGCCCTCTCCACGGGTATGGGAGCAACCCATGACTGGAACTGGCCCACCATTTAGTAATCTCTCTGGAAAGAGGCATACAAAATAAATAAGAATCTGACAGAAGGCGGCTGTGAGCTCATAAAGGGCTGAAACAATTCGGGAAACCTTTATTCTTGAATATGGCTCGTACCGAACTGTGATGGCAAAAGACTTGTATTGTCGATCCTTAAAAGAAATTCAATTGTCACTTTCACCAATTCTACATCTGGAAATTCAGCTCGTTACCAAACAACACTTCAAAAAACTTGTCGATTGTGTCGTTCTTTAATACGGGAGTGGCGAACATTTCCGCATTCGCTCATTTACATATTTATACGTAATAAGTTCAAAGTTATTAGTTTACAGAGTAATTCATTCATGTCATTATCTTTACAATTAATTTATGTATCGAACAAAAATACTGATACGGATCATTCTTATTTTCACATATCAGTTCAGTGGTAAATATTATGTAGATAAGACATCATTAACCGGGATAGCTCTTCCGGGTACGGGTTCCGATCCCGTATCACGTGATTGCTAACGACGGAGGCGGAGAACGTGGGAAGTAAGTTAACTTTTAAACTAAAATATAATACTATTTAAATAATTTATTTATTTTACTAAAAATAATATTTAATTACTTTAAACAAGTTTTAATATTATTTTATAAATTTTAAAGCACACTAAAGATTTAAGTAAAGTTTTCGTTACATGCTGATTATAACTATAAAAATTGATATAATATTCATTGTATATTTAATCAATTAATGCAATTTTGTTTTATTATTTCATTTAAAATACAAGGTGTCCCAAAAGTTACTATATATCACGAAAACTAATGAGAATACAAGAAAACGAGATTAAGACAACAAAATAGCTTTATTTCAAAGTAAGTACCACACAAAAGTAGGGATGTTCAATGAGCAGTCTCCACATGGTATCTCTATAGAACTCAAAGCGATGTAGCGCTCGTTGAAATTTCATCTCTAATTCACGGATAGCCTTGTTTGTTGGACCTACCTTATGAAACTTCCTCTTCTCTCAATATTCTAATTTCCATGCATTTCATGCGTTTGATCCTTCCTGTTGCCACAAACTCTTGTTCTTCTATGGTTAACGCTGCATCGCTTTGAGCTCTGTAAGGATATCGACTGTTGCCATGTGGAGACTGCTCACTGAACATCACTTTTGTGTGGCACTTACTTTGAAATAAATCTATTTTGTTGTCTTAACCTCGTTTCCTGTATTCCCATTAGTTTTCGAGATAGATAGTAACTTTTAAGACACCTTATATATTTATTTAGACTTAATGTTAACATTAAAATAGCGAATATTTACTCGAAAACTATCGAATAAAATATTAAATAATTAATAATTAATTTTTTAATATTCTTGTTACAGTAACGTTTCAAGTAAGATTAGACGATCCCGATAATAGTTGGGTTAAGTTTAATGTCAATTCTAGTGGTTATTATCTGGTTAATTACGAAGATGATGATTGGAGTCGTTTGGGAGACATTTTAAGGAATAATCTGGAGGTATTGATAATTATATCACATTAAAATACCATCGAGTTTAATTTCGAATCATTCTTAACTAATAATGTTAAATTATTTAAAGATATTCACACCTTCCGATCGTGCTAATCTCTTAAGTGATGCCTTCTTGTTAGCGAGGGCGGGTCACATGCCTTACGGTTTAGCATTAGATTTAACTGCTTACTTAAAAGAAGAAAAACATCTAGTACCGTGGAGTATTGCCAAGAAACAACTACACTACATCAGTAGGTTGTTACAAGAAAGCATAGAAGCCCACGAATTAATACAGGTCGGTATTTTCCTTTGTTTCAAATTTTTATGCCGAAAAAAATATTATAAATAAGATATATCATAAGTCTGTTTTCTTTATTCGTTTTATATATACCCTGTGGGATAATAAATACCCGAAATGTCATTCTCCTTAGGGAATTTATAGTAGAATCTTGATCGTCTAGGGAGTTTACTTTTTTATTATTCTTTCATAACAAACTTTATCATAAAATCTATTTATTAAATTATATATAATGCTGTAGATATTTGTTTAATCATTTCTAATCAATACAATTTCCGGTAATATAGTTGTAAATTAAAAGAAAAAAGAAATTATCACCCTCAAGCTTTTTATATAATCATTAAATTTTCTTTTACGTGAGAGACCCTTAAAATTATTTTGTATGTTGTCGGCTATGGATTAATTAATAAATGCGATAATCTTATTTTAATGATAATAAAATTGTTTTTTTTTTAAATTTGAACATTACATAACCTTCTCGTTATTGTTATTTAGAAGATTAAACCCACTCATTAAACATCAGAGCGGCTCACATTAATTAATTTGTTATATAAGTTATTTTAACAGAATTACTTTAATTTTCTAATGTAATTTTGTTAAAAACAGGATAACCTTATTAAATTAAAAATTATATAATATTCTCGAGTATATAAACAAAATTTAAAAGAGATAATTTTAATAATGAATTTTATTACAATTTTTACATTAAGTAAAATCAATTTTAATGCTGTTTAAAAATTTTTCAAGGGATGCAGAAAACTCGTTAACTACTATTATTTCCTTAAATGATGATTATTATTCTTAATTATTTGATATTACATTAAGAGATATATTATGCAAACGATATACAAAGAAAGTTTAATATATTTTAATAAAATTTCGAGAAATTGTTCATTGTATTAATTTTCACATAATGCCAAGAATACTAAGAAAGATTGAAATTTTATATAAAGAGAATTATATGTCAGATAACTGACAATGTATCTACAAAATTTTACATCTTTTTATAAATATTTCTTGCAGAATTATGGCTTGGACATTTACTGAATCTGCATGTTAATCGTTAAATTAAACAGATTTTATTAAACAAAATTTTCATTAATTTGTTAGACATTAACAAGTTGATAAAAATCAGTACACATGTTTAATCTTCATAAAAAGTTACACTTCGATCGTAGATTTTTTTGTTAAACTATCGCGTAGGCTTGCAGTTTGCTGTAGAACTTTATGAGCAGAATAGCAAAAGAATGATATTGATTTAGAGTACAGCACTAAAAGAATTTCAGAAATTCTATAATTTTTCTGTAATCAGGTAAACCAACTAATCATAAAAACGGTTATCATTTAAAAATATAGTATACATTATATAAATTAATATATAGAAAACCTTGTTAAAATATTACATGATATTTCCGAGATAACATTGCTTAATATCTGTTCAATAGCAAACATATATAAGGATATAATCACTTGATAAGTTGTGTTATCGTTATTAATCATTAGATAATTGAAGAATGTCTTTCTTTAATGGATAAATTGCTCCTGCTTGAGACATAAATCAACCTCAGGAATGACTACAAGAAAGATGTGAATGAAATATAGATTCAAACAAGAAAAATTTCACAAACTTTTACCTATATTTAAACAAGAAATCAGTTTTTCAATCAATTATTATTTTATATGTGTGTAAATTATTATTTAATGAATGTTACTGTTTATATGCTTAACGCAATTATATTATAAATAATATTCATAAAAATAATAATAAATAGTAAAATTATTAATATTATTTTAAATTAATTAAAAATAATTACATTATATTAACCAAAAGAATTTATATTAAAATTATTTTTAATTCCAGTGTGAACCCACTCTTCTTCCAGAACCAAATCATGTGATGTTGAATCATTTATATGCTTTATCAATTAAGGTAAGGAGAAGTTAAATATTATTCTATAATAAAAATTCTGCAAGTTTTTTATTGTAAATTATGCATATAAATTATTTAAGAATATATAAAATCCTGTAAGCAGGTAAAAAGATTAATATTTTTATAGGTATGATTTATTATAGCGCTTCTCGAACTTTTTTCATTCATGACCCCATTTTTCATTACGAGATTTTTCGCGACGCTATTTTTAATTACGAGATTTATCGCGACCCCAGATATTAAATATGAAATAGTATTAAATATGAAATAAAACATACTAGTACATAAATCATTTACACACTTATTAAAATGATATTAATTATGAAATAAAACATACAAGTACATAAATCATTTACACACTAAATCGACCCTATTTTTCATTGCGAGATTTTTCGCGACCCCAAGTATTAAATATGAAATATATTACGAGATTTTTCGCGATCCCAGGTATTAAATATGAAATAAAACATATAAGTACATAAATCATTTACACACATATTAAGATGAACACAATCAGGCAACTACATTGAAAATACATATGTTGTCAATTAAAATGAACACAATCAACCAACTACACTGAAAATTCATACGTTAAATATTGGGCGTTTGTGAAATTGTAAATGATTTATGTACTGAAAACTACACTGAAAATTCATGTGTTGTCATACGTTAAATATTGGGCATTTGTGAAATTACATATAAACTGAAATTCAAGTATTTGAATTTAATTTTTGTGACCCCAGCATTTCGCTTCACGACCCCAAATGGGGTCGCGACCCATAGTTTGAGAAGCGCTGATTTATTATATTGGAGGTTTATCATGCTATAGTTTTTATCATTGCCTTTGTATTTCTTTATGAAAAATTGCAGGCAATCCCTGACTTATAAAGATCCAACATGCGTAGGTCTATACCTATGTAGGATTATTTTTAGGTGATGAGCTGAGCCTGAACACAGATCTTCCAAGTTAGTAAGCAACTGCTTTACCATGTGACTTATGTGCTTGTTCTTTTATATAACTGTTTTAGTGTTACATCATTGTGATACATTAGTACTGAATACCATATGGTTCCATATACATGTTTTGACTTATGTACAGTTTTATAAAATAATCTACCTATATAACTCAGGGATTATCTGTAGTGAAATTGTTCTTTTATATTGGAGGTTTATCATGCTATAGTTTTTATCATTGCCTTTGTATTTCTTTATGAAAAATTGCAGGCAATCCCTGACTTATAAAGATCCAACATGCGTAGGTCTATACCTATGTAGGATTATTTTTAGGTGATGAGCTGAGCCTGAACACAGATCTTCCAAGTTAGTAAGCAACTGCTTTACCATGTGACTTATGTGCTTGTTCTTTTATATAACTGTTTTAGTGTTACATCATTGTGATACATTAGTACTGAATACCATATGGTTCCATATACATGTATTGACTTATGTATAAAATAATATAGGTAGTTTTATAAAATAATCTACCTATATAACTCAGGGATTATCTGTAGTGAAATTGTTCTTATTGTTTTCAAAATAAAATACAAATAATTTACTGTTATCAGTTTGTTTTCTTGGCATTTGTTTATTTTTTGTTAGATTTAAAATCATTCTATAATTTTTAAACTATATTTCTATTTAATAAAGTTTAATTTATACTATAAATAATCTTTTTGCTATCATATTACTATTATTCTAAAGATATCAGAATATAATATTCATTCATACATGAATGAATATTATATTCTGATTAGCTGAATCCTGTATGAATATAATTTTAATGTATAAATCATTTTAATTTATGATGCTATAGAATTATTATTCAAGAACATTATTGACTGTTTTACAATATCAGATTTTAAGGTTTTGTTATTCTCCATTATGTGTTTACAGTATTTTAAATTACAAAAAAAACATAATATAAAATTGCACTTATATACTATCAAATTAAATGGTTCATATATTTCATAGATTTAACTACAACCAAGATATTTTTTTATACAGATCTTGGAAGATATTCTTCTTATTGATCTCACAAAATCAATAAAGTATTCTTATTGATAAAATATTCTTAACTATTAAATATTTTGTTGTTCTATGTGAAGTTGAGATTGCTTAATTTATAATTGGCAATTTTTGATCCATTTAAAGATAGTGTAGTTTAATTGTTGAAAAGTTTTGAATTTAAATACATCTAACCCTTGATTTGTATGGTATTTAAATTGCATGAATCAGTTTTACACAGTGAAAAAAATGCTACAAATTTAAAGTATGATTTCAGTTTAAGAAAATTATGAATAACAAAAGATTTGTGTATGAGTTTATTAGAAAACTTGTTAATTGATACACAGTAGTCACCCCATGAATTACAAAATTTTTTGCTGTTGCTCCATCAGTACTAGTGAGACTAATCTATATATATATAATACACTTATTTGTATAATCTTTAATTTCTATATAACATTCAATTATTATGAAAATTGAAAATTAATATGAGCATATAAAGTATAAATAATATAAAAAATAAGCAATCATGTTAATATTTTAAATAAATTTTTTCTTATTAAACATGATGTCTAACAACACTTGAGTCTACCCATCTTATTCTTGAAATTTCTTTAGAAAACAAATTTAAAAAATTCTGAAGAAGGAAAAGGAAGTTAGATGAAGTAGTGATATCTTTCAACTGAGAAAGAATATTGTTTTTATATTAATAAGCAAAGAAGATATAGAATAAATTGTTGTTTTCATCCTCATCCTTTTTTAATATATCCCATTAATTACTGTATTTAACTGTTTAAAAACAACTGCTTAACTATAATACTCAAGTAATAAACACAAAAAAGTGCTTTTTTGCAGTAAAATAAAAGTCTTATTTTACTGCAAATTTTTTTTATGCATTTTATTTAAAAAATAACTCATTTTTTTAAATAAAAAAGTCTTATTTTATTGCAAAAAAGTGCTTTTTTGTGTTTATTACGTGATTTCATTTATTATTATTATTAAAACTTTATTATATATCTGTATATAAAAATAATATGCTAAATTCATTTTTAAAAAATACACGAATTTAATTAAATATTATGGAATCTAGCCTCACATTTTTTATGCAAATGCTAATTTCAACTTACAAATTTTAATTGATTCTGCAAAAAATACAATGTAAATCTACTGTGTAAATTGAGGGTTAAGTATATTTTCAGCAGAATTTTAACTAATTTCATAATATCAAACAAGAAAATACTTTTATATAACATCTCATCATACATAAAAAATTTATTTTTTTCAAGAAACACACTATATTCATATCTTAAATATATCTTTTGCTAATCTTAAATAATGTAATTAGCTAATAATAATTTTTTTTCTCTAATAGGATGGTGTTATGGTTTTAAGTGCAACCCACAGATATAGGAAAAAGTATGTAACAACACTTCTCTACAAGCCCATTTGAAGCATTCAATATAAAAACCACTCTTTGATCCTTGTATATTTTAAAATGCTATTAGAAATACAGAAAAATAAATTAAGAATATGTAATCTGGAAAGATCAGGGATGAAAAGATCTTTTCAGATATTGTTTATATTGTATACAATATTTAATATTATACATATTCCAGGTAATTTGAGTAATATAATTTTGCTTTAACAAATGCTTTGTCAGCATAATATTTTTGTTTGTATTTTGTTTAGATGTAATATGCTTTTAACTGGATTAGTTTTAAAGTTTTACATCTTTAAAGAAAAAAATACTGTAAATGCTTTTTATATTAGTTTCAGATTTGATAATGTAATTATAAAATTTTAATTATAGTCTATACATATGTATATGTTTTTGTGCAATTTAACAATGCAATTCAGTTTGTTTTCTGTACAGTTCTTGCTAAATATATGAATGAATTTCTTATTCACAGTTACCAATGAATTTAATATAAATTAATAAACTGATATTATATAGAAATCTTTATTACAAACATCAAATTATTGATAAAAATAAATCATAAAATTTTAACATTTCTAAACACAATGCATAATTTTATAACTACTTGAGCAACAAATTTGTATTTATAAAGTTATAATAAAGTCTAATAGTTCATGCAATTGCACTCACTACAGCTGTTTCGGAATTGGTTGTTTGCAACAGAAAAGTTCTTTTGTAATTTTCTGCAGTTGGAAAATTTGAATTTCTGGAATTACCATATTAATTGCAATTGCATGCAGCAGAGAAATTACTTTATGTGAAAGCTTTTTTTTATCTCTTATAATAAGGTTCAAAAATAACATTTTCTCAATTCTATCAATCATAGTTAAACTTTTTAATACTTCAAATGATGGAAAAGTAATGTGAACTTTTTCTTCTAAGATAATCATTCAGTTAGTTTGCATAATTTTAGCAACTTTTCCTTATGTTATTTTCTAAGTACTCATAAAAATAGGCTTTTGAAATTATTTTAAAGATATGAGAAAAATTCTAGTTATTAATTTTATAACTTTGAATGTGTGATCTTTCTGTTTATTGCAATTGGTTCTAAACATAATGTAAAATTTTTGTCTTTTGCTTTATTTAAAAAAGTTTACAAAATATTTAAAAAATTCATTTTTTTGTATTCCTGATTGATTCAGAGCACATAATATATATATATATTTTATTTTTCCATTCTTTAGTTAACTTTGCCAAAAATTTGTGGACTTGAATGCAAAAACTTATTGGCAAGAGATCAAGCAAAATTTAGAATTTCAATCACACAAAAAAGATTTTAATAACACAATAAATTATCCCATTTTTATACAAGATTTTGTATAGTATCAGTTTATTAATTTTATGAACTTTATTAAGATGCTAATTTAAAAAAAAATCATCCAAAATGTCTTAATTATTTTAAGACATACATGTTACAAAAATAGAGTACCTGATGTTGAAAAAAGGAGATAGAATATTCTTAAATGTAAATAAGATTATTTAAAAGAAAGGGTCGACCTTATTGTTTTTATATGCAAATCATATCTGGATAAATGACCTTTATAAACTGAGCACTTGAAACTGAAGCAATAAGCATTGTAAGAAATGGAGATGATGTGTTATCTATTTTGTTCTAAACTTATTTGAGATAAAAGTGGAAAATCTGAATAATTTTTTTCCTTTGAGAGACAGGTCAAGAAGTTATGAAAATTTTGAAAATAAATGTTCTTGTTTCAACTTGTATGTTTTATTTAAGTAGTAGTTACTAGATTTATCTTCATTGTTGTTTATTGTTTCACATAGTTTTCCAACTGGAGGTCACTAAGTGGTGGTGCATTTCAATGCTCACTGGGTAATATCTATACCTGTGGTAAGGTCAACTGTCAAGTAAGGATGGGATTTATCAGAATGAGAGTTGCAGAAAGTAGCAGCGAATTGTCAAAGATTTTCCATTTTAATGTGTGGCAATATTTTAATGATAGATTTTTGATATCTGTAAAGCATTATATAGCATATTCAATATGCTACTACTATGATGGATTCTTACTGTATTAATGTTGTTTACATGCAATATGAAATTCGTAAACATATAAAAAATGATAAAAGATATTTTAGGAAAAAATTACTGATAAACCATATTTCATTGAATATTATAAAGCAATTTTCAGTTTTTTTTTAATTATTTGATATAAATGGCCTCTATTTTTATTATATATATATAATAAATAATAGGATTTAATCGATAATCACGACTTGATACTGGGGAAGAAAATAGATGGTAATTTGAGAAATGAAAGACAAATTTTCATTAAAATTTTATTTTTATTTTTATTTTAAAATATTCTGTAATTAATTATTACGTGATTTTTCTTTTCAGGAATACATAAATGTTTTAACACACGACATACTTCTCAATTTAACTTGGTCGGACGAAGGCAACCATCTAGAAAAGCAAGTTATTTCAATTTTTAACATTATTAAAATTGAAAACAAAAGAATTTCGAAATTTTAAAAATTTATTATCATTATTATTATTATTCTTATTTTCATTTTTTAGAAGACTTAGAACTTATATAATAGATCTGGCATGCGATAACGGAAACAAACTTTGCTTAGAAGAAGCTTCTAAGCGATTAACTCTCTGGATAAACGGTCAAACGTAAGAAAAACTAATTTAAGTTAAAATTTATTTGTGCGCGTAAATTTTAACTAATTAAACTAATTTTATTTTCTTTATTTGTTGTTAGAATACCTCCTAATTTACGAACTTTAGTCTATCGATACGGTATGTGGCACGGAGGCAACGATACTGTATGGGAGTACATGTTTCAGCAGTATGTAACAGATAGTTATAATACCCACAGTAAAAGGTTACTATACGGTTTGGCATTCACTAAAAACGAGCATTTAATCACAAGGTAAAATATTTTTTTTTTATTTTTTTATGCAGTGATTTTTATAATTTTAACAAAATATTACGATTACAGGTATCTTAATCACACTATGAATAATACGTTGATAAGGAAACAGGATGTCTACACCGTGCTGCGTTATTTAGCAGCTAATCCTATAGCACGCCCATTCGTTTGGAAATTTATCAGAGAGAAATGGAAAGATTTGATAGGAAGGTAGTAAAATAAATGGAAAAATATTACAAACATTTTTTTGCTATTTCTAACTGTTTACATTTTAAAACAGATTTTCTACTAAAAGCACAGATTTTGGAAGACTTGTGAGAAATGTTTGTAGCTACTTCGACACAGACGAGCATCTTCAAGAGGTTAAAAATTCTCTTATCTTTTTATTTACTTTACTGAACTGTTTTAATAAGAATTGTTGTCTTTTTTTTTTAGATGATTAAATTTTTTAAAGTCATAAGCAGCGATAGAGCGAGTAGAAGAGCGAGGCAAGAAGCAGTCACCAACGTTCTCAACAACATCCACTGGTTGAAAAAGTACAAAGCTGCAGTGACTGACTGGTTAAGAACTAAACCGAATTAGTTGCCAACAAACAAAAAAAAATTATTATTTTTTTTTTATTTTAATTTTCATTCATATTGCATTTTTATGCAATATATTATACGTTTATTCTTCAATTTTTGAAGAAATTAATTAACAAACTACATAAAAGGAAAATATTTCTAGAGATATATAAAAGTAGATTCTTTCTCAAGAATTTTTTCAATTTTAAGTGCAAAAAAAACGTCATTGTAAATATGTGAATCGTCCCTATTTATGTCTTCGCACAATCAAATTATTATTATTATTAATTTTTTATATATTTTTTTAAATGTTCGATTTTTTCGAACGAAATTTTCTGTGATGATCGAGTTAATTCCAATCTATGTTTATTATATGAAATATTTAAGAACTATTAAAGAAAAAAATGTTAATACGTAAATGCCAATAATAATACTTCCGGTTTATAGGTTAATATAATTAATTTATAATAAATAAAGCGGCAATATATCGTTAGTTTCAATTTAATTTGGAATTATCTTCTGCATAGTTGCTTAGTAATCCGTAAGAAGCGATCTGTAATTAAATTTATGAACAAGATTTCTCTAAGCTCGTTATTACTGTAACATTTTAAGATTTTCCTGCAAAATTTGAAGATTAAAAACGTGAGATATACTCATTTTATTTAATGTTGTCTCCATTTTTTTTTTTTAAATTAATGCCTGTTAGTTTTCTTCTTTAAATTCCTTAAGTGCCTTTCCTCGTCCTCTACTTCTTTTTCTTCATTAGTTTCTTTGTCATTCTAACCTTCTTGCGATTTTATATATATATTAATTTTTTTGTTAATAAAAATGCTTAAATTTTCTACAGTTTACTTTCATATATTTTTTTTAAATTCATATTTAAACTGATAATTAAAAGTGTACTTACCTGCAAAAATGCATATTCTGTATGTGTACTTTATATACAGTACATAAAATATAGTATTTAATGTTAAAAAAAAATCCTCTTTATACGGGTTTGTGCAAAACAAAAACACGTTTATATATTCCTGTAAATAAATATTATTATTATATTTAAGAATAAATAATTACAGAATGCATTTCATAAAAAAAATTATTATTATTATTATTATTCTTTATGATGAATTATATTGTTGAACATGATGATCAGACATTATTATGATTGTTAGAAATTTGTATAAAAAAATTTATTAAGAAGTTAGTTACTGTAAACGATATTAGTCAAGATTTTTAATAAAAGAAAAAAAATGTTAAACAGTTTTTATTATTATTATTTTTTTTATTTTAAAATATTTATGCTCGAGTTTTGTTTTATAATTTATCAATCGGAAATAAGTTTCATGATTATTTTATTTTTTTAAAGAGAAAATCGATTATTGTTTCCGGCTTGGTTGCTATCTTACTCTATAGATATGTCACGAATGTTTTTAGTTAGAAATCGCAAATTTTCTGAGAATTTCTGCTAATCGAGAGTAATAAATTGCGAGTTTAATAGTTCAGTCAGCTATTTATTACAATATCAAACGGATTTTAATATAATTCCTTGCATCGTTAGAATATTCAAAGGTACCGATTAATCGCAGTCGAATATTTTAATCAATTATATTAAAAATTGCGTTTATTATTGAAAATTTTATATTGGATTTATAATTCTTAATCTTTTGTTCAGTTTTCCTTAAAATAAATTGTTTTCTTTCTCTCGTTTCTTGCATTGCGATGTTTTTAAGTTTAAAGTATGAAGAGGAATCTTAATATTTAAAAATCTGAAAGGAAAGTATATATACATATACTTGAAATATATATATATAAATCTAAATTTATACAGAAATTTTAAAAATTACAATTATAAAGTAATGTAGCTTTTTTAGCTAGATTACATATAGATGTTATATGTAATGAAAAATATTGCATATATTTATATATCTATATAACATCTCATTATACTGTGTTTAATATATTAATATAATATTAGAAGTTTTTATCAAGAACTTCACTATAATAAGACATTTGTTTCAAAAATCTAAATATGGGACAATATTAATTAATTACATTTAGGACCGTTTGCAAGACTTTCGGTTTAATCTGCAGAATAGTTATCGCTAGAATAACTGTAACTCGTTTGAAAATCTAAAGATTAAGTACAGAGTGTTGCACGATGCAAAAGATAGCTAATCAGAGTTTAATATTCAAAGAGATGGCGGTGCGCAGACCAAGAAAAATTTTTGGTTCAAGACTTTTAGGTTCTGGCGCATTTAATGCATCTCTTTTTATGAATCTTTCGTGTTTTAAGTCAGATAGATTATACGAAGTGTTTTAAGTCAGATAGATTATACGAATCTTAAGAAAAGTAATGATTTTATAATTTCTTGTATTTCCTTAAGTTATTTATACCATTTTCTATATTTGCAGCTCGGCTTTTCAAGTTGGCAGCTGTATCGGTTTAGATATTGTATGGGGAAAAATATTATAATTTCATCGTTCATTTTCTCGAATCCTGCACCATATAGAAGTGCAGTTCTTTTGGAAGTTTCTCTCTTACTGGTTGTCGTATTTCGATTGGTACTATTTTCATTCATATGGTGCTAATGTAAAATTGTACCTTATTTTTCTTTTCAAATGATAATTTACTTTATATAATACTTTTTCCTATACATGTGCAATCTTCATGAAATAAAAAGTGCAAGAATGTAAAAATAATAGGATTCTAACACAATTTTTTACAGGATTTATTATATTATTTCTGGAAGCAATCTTCTATTTACCATTGATACAGTATATTTTTTACATGCATTTTTCGGGAACGTATCTATCATGTAAAAACAGAATTCAGTGTACTGTATGTGATGTATAATTAAGCATACACTAGCACAATACCTGAATACTTTGCGATAATAGATCTAACTAGATCTGAAAATATAGATCTGTATTTCTGGTATTATTTACTCTTGTATATCAACATATGTGGTTATAATATATATATATATATACACATATATGTATATATATAATATGTTAATAACAATTTACTGTGAATTTAAAATAAAATAACAGACTTTTGATTTATAAAGTTCATATTCCCTTTACCTTTCTGACAATAGCCACCATAAAATCGTTGATTTTATTAAAACGAAACCTCGCATGAAAGTTATCATCATTATAAATAGTAAATCTGTATCTTTCTCGGAAATATCCGTCTTGTATTAAGATAAATGTAATCCAAATAATCTAAATTGAGATCATTTTTAACTTCGAATTCGGAGCTACTGTAGTCAGCCATATTGTTTTGCTAGATAATCTGTAGAATAAATTTTAACCCACCCAAATTCGGCCGGTTAAGTTAGTCGGTAGTTTATCCTAGAGATTTGACATCGTGCAACGCAGCAAGCTAAATCTACAGATTAAAGCCAGTTTTAATCTGCAGAATAAGACTCGTGCAACCGGCCCTTAGTAATTTATGCACGATATAGGATGTATAACATACAGTCGATTCTCGTTATTTGCAGTAGTTACATTCTTTAAATTCTTTGCAATTCTTGAATTAATGAATACTGAACCATTGTGTCTATGGGAAATATAGGGTTAGGTTCCTGCAAACCTTTCATCCCAACATTTTCATCCTTGATTTATGGGTGTTTTTTTGTTTAAAGACACCTTATTTAATGTTGTTACAGAACTTACAAATAATTACAGTATATTCAGTGTATAATACTATATACAGTATTATAATTACAGTAATCTTTATTTAATTTTTTAAAACACTAACTATGTAGTAAATAAAATCTTTTTGATTGATAGTTGTTTATGTGACAGCTGATACATCAAACAACTATCTGAACTTCATTGAAAAACTGTGTCAGCCTTGTCTGCATCGCTTTTGCCTAAGATCTTATAAAATTCCGGCGTAAAAAGCAAATGTGCAGAAAGTTAGTTGCCTAAATTTGAGGCTGCATTCAAGTATTGGGTCACATTCTTCTGTGGAACCTGGGGATGATATCAACAGGCTTTTGGCCTACCTGCGGTCTGTGGAATGAGCAAGGATAAGTAATGAGACTTTTCTGGCAAACCAATTCAGAGACTACATTTGGTGAAAAACAACTTCCTTTATTAGAAAGAGAGAGAGAGTTTACATTGGTAACAGTATTTTCGCCGCTCAGCAGGAGTCTGCAAATAAGTGCGAAAGCTCTGCGAAAATCGATTTTGTGGTTACAAATAAATTTTCACAAATAGTCGAATAAGCAAATATGGAATTCGCAAATAATGAGAATTGACTGTATTTGGTACTTATAGGACTATAACACGTAATGAGACTTTAATAACTGCTTATACTCAAAAAACTTAACAAAGGAGAATAAACTAGCACTAATAGCAGCTGAGATAAACTGATAACATTTTATTAACACTAAAAACGCAAACGTTTTCGGCTCATTTGCCATCTTCAGGCACTTTGTTCTAAAGTTCGAATCAAAATTCGAAGAAGGAATAAAGCAACTGTGTTGCTATGGTAACAGTATTACATCATAAGAGATTTAAAACAAGAAAATTTATAATTACTATGTTTGATTAATATAAATAAAATAATATAACAATTTATTAAATCTACTAACATACAAAAGAACTACTTTTAAAAAAATTAAAGGTACAGTTAGTTAATCAGGTTGAAAAAAGTCTTAATGATTTCTATTATTGAGCACATATTTCCATGGGTGGGGTGGCTCTCAGGCTATCTTATTGTTTACCAGGTTTTCTTCTTCACTTCTCTTTAATATTTCTAACGACTCTGTAATAGTAGGTCTCGTTCCAGGCTTTACTGGTTTAATAATTCTTGCCTCATCCCAAAGTATAGTTAAATCCTTACTATAAGCCTCTACCGCTAAGGATGTTGATAAATTGGCTTGTTTAATGTCCCATTTATGTTCCGAAATCCTTTTGCTCAGGTTCCTGTTTGTAACACCTATGTACGCTAGATGGTCCTGTGTGCGTTCGTCCTTAATTGGAATTTTATATACGCCTTTCTTAGCATGTGGTTTTAACGGGTCTTTCTCATTCTTTATGAGATTAAACAAGGTAGGTGCCCTGCGTGTGGCTAATTTTTTATTAGTTTTTCTTGCAACATTTTTTATCACTTGCAAGTTTTTGAAGTTATATGGTATAGGCATAAAATTATTTAGAGCACTTTGTTTCCTGGTTAGGTGGTATTAGAAAGGTGTTTCGATTTTAGACTTAACCTTATTCAAAATTTTTGTTAGGAACGATTTGGAGTAGCCATGTTGTTTTCCAATGTTTTCTATGTACCAGAGCTCTTTAATAGGTCATCCCTATCGGAGCAGTAAGTTAGTGCTCTCCTGTAATAGGTGTAGAATGCCACTTTCTTGTAGGCTATAGGGTCATTGGACCAGTTGGGAATGACAATTGCTTGGGACGTGGGTTTCCTTTAGACAGTAGTTTTGATGTCTTGTCCCCGTATCATTATATTCAGATCTAGGAAATGTATCGCTGTACTGCTTTGTTGTTCTTTCTTTAAAGCAAGGCCGTATTGGTCCAAGGTTAAGGCTTGTGGGAATTCATCTACACAAGTGGGATTGTTCCACACTACTAAGACATCCACATAACGTATATATAATTTGATGGAGTATTGGGAAAGGGGGAGTTTTTGCTTTTCTACCTCCCTTAAGAATATCTACGCTAAGGATCCAGCGATTGGGCTGCCGATGGGTACTCCCAATTCTTGTCTGTAAATTTTATTCCTAAAAGTGAAGTAAGAGCTGTAGCAAATTAAATGAGCAATATCTCTTAAAAGGTGGCTGACGTCATGTTGCATTGGAAAATGTTCTAACAGGAATCTATAGAAGAAGAGGCAAGTCGGTTCTAGCTTTAACGAAGGATATAGGGCCTGAAAATCGTAAGTGGTGTACAGATCATCTGGGTTGCAACGCAAATTTCGGATTCTGTTTAGTACTGATGTGGCAATCAACGTTGAATTGTTCGTTTCACCTAACTTCTTGTTACACCACTTCGCCAGTATTTTTTAAATTGATATGTAGGTGCCAGCCTTTTTTCTACGATCAGCCTTGCTTCTATTGGTACTTTGTGAGATTTTATATAGGCAAACAACCTTGGGGCTGTCGGTGCTTCTTGTTTGGTGTGGTTCCATACTTCTGGGAATCCGAAATTTGCTTTGCAACCCAGATGATCTGTACACCATTTACGATTTTCAGGCCCTATATCCTTCGTTAAAGCTAGAACCGACTTGCCTCTTCTTCTATAGATTCCTGTTAGAACATTTTCCAATGCAACATGACGTCAGCCACCTTTTAAGAGATATTGCTCATTTAATTTGCTACAGCTCTTACTTCACTTTTAGGAATAAAATTTACAGACAAGAATTGGGAGTACCCATCGGCAGCCCAATCGCTGGATCCTTAGCGGAGATATTCTTAAGGGAGGTAGAAAAGCAAAAACTCCCCCTTTCCCAATACTCCATCAAATTATATATACGTTATGTGGATGTCTTAGTAGTGTGGAACAATCCCACTTGTGTAGATGAATTCCCACAAGCCTTAACCTTGGACCAATACGGCCTTGCTTTAAAGAAAGAACAACAAAGCAGTACAGCGATACATTTCCTAGATCTGAATATAATGATACGGGGACAAGACATCAAAACTACTGTCTAAAGGAAACCCACGTCCCAAGCAATTGTCATTCCCAACTGGTCCAATGACCCTATAGCCTACAAGAAAGCGGCATTCTACACCTATTACAGGAGAGCACTAACTTACTGCTCCGATAGTGATGACCTATTAAAGAGCTCTGGTACATAGAAAACATTGGAAAACAACATGGCCACTCCAAATCGTTCCTAACAAAAATTTTGAATAAGGTTAAGTCTAAAATCGAAACACCTTTCTAATACCACCTAACCAGGAAACAAAGTGCTCTAAATAATTTTATGCCTATACCATATAACTTCAAAAACTTGCAAGTGATAAAAAATGTAGCAAGAAAAACTAATAAAAAATTAGCCACACGCAGGGCACCTACCTTGTTTAATCTCATAAAGAATGAGAAAGACCCGTTAAAACCACATGCTAAGAAAGGCGTATATAAAATTCCAATTAAGGACGAACGCACACAGGACCATCTAGCGTACATAGGTGTTACAAACAGGAACCTGAGCAAAAGGATTTCGGAACATAAATGGGACATTAAACAAGCCAATTTATCAACATCCTTAGCGGTAGAGGCTTATAGTAAGGATTTAACTATACTTTGGGATGAGGCAAGAATTATTAAACCAGTAAAGCCTGGAACGAGACCTACTATTACAGAGTCGTTAGAAATATTAAAGAGAAGTGAAGAAGAAAACCTGGTAAACAATAAGATAGCCTGAGAGCCACCCCACCCATGGAAATATGTGCTCAATAATAGAAATCATTAAGACTTTTTTCAACCTGATTAACTAACTGTACCTTTAATTTTTTTAAAAGTAGTTCTTTTGTATGTTAGTAGATTTAATAAATTGTTATATTATTTTATTTATATTAATCAAACATAGTAATTATAAATTTTCTTGTTTTAAATCTCTTATGATGTAATACAGTTACCATAGCAACATAGTTGCTTTATTCCTTCTTCGAATTTTGATTCAAACTTTAAAACAAAGTGCCTGAAGATGGCAAATGAGCTGAAAACGTTTGTATTTTTAATGTTAATAAAATGGTTATCAGCTGCTATTAATGCTAGTTTATTCTCCTTTGTTTTAGGACTATATTTCAAATTATGAAGAAACTTAAAAAATAGATTATTTTCATAATTAGAGGACTGCATGAGTGGAGCCTGAAAATAAATTTTATGTGTATATATTTTTGGAGCCAGTAGACATTTGGGATAAAATATATTATATACTGGTATATTCTTCATCTAGCAATATATGATGTTTGTCTTGAGCTTGCATATTATATTATACATGTCCAACAATAGTTACAAATGCTTAAGTGCTGTGCTGAATCTGCTCTCCCTCAGTATTCTAAGGGACATAATAGTGAACAGATATGTGTTGTCAACATGAACAAAGGATGAAGTGTAAGTAATTATCTATTATGAATGGGTACATGACACGTGGCACTATACTCTTTGATGACAACCCAATACCCCATATGGTAGCAGCACAGAAAGGGTGAAGGTTTTCTTCAACCTTGTTAAGTGGTATAGTCAATGTATCAATATTAATGGGAATTATGTTGAAATATAATTTAAGAATGTCTTTTTATATATATAATGCATTTGGTGTCCAAAATAAAATTATGTTGAGAACAGATTCAGACTTTTACTAATATATGACTGAAATAAGAATTTTCATCAGATCATGAAGATATCTATTTAAATTTCTTTGATGGTAGGATGATTATTAATTAAATTATGTTAAATAAATAAATAAACGTTTTTTTAAATAACAATTTTAAAAAACTTAATTTTAATCAGTAAAAGCATTTTCTGACACTGTCAGTTAAACATAAGAATACAATAATCAATTTAAATCAACTTTAAAGATCATTATGTGATATCATGTAATGATTATATCAAAAATTAAAGATTATATAAGTAATAAGAATAAATAAAAATAACTTTAAATTACTAAAAGAATAAAATAAAGGAGTTGCATAAAAATCGCAGATTGCAATTGTGTATAGCATATTAGATAATTGGCTAAGTCTACTTCTCTAGCAATATATTTAGTAGGATCTTTGGCAGAGGTGATACAGTATGTGTTCTTAGTGTAATCAATAAACATATTTGATAGTCAGTTTTAGGTATAATAATCAATTGTTCTGTTTTATCAGCTATGACAATAATCAGACTCTTTTTCTAACATTTCATTAACTTTTATAGCAATTAGAATAACCTAATTTTGATCCTTTGGTACAATAGAACAATTTTTAACAGCAGTCAATTCTGATGAGAATGAAAAACAAAGAATTAAGTGAAGATTTATTGAGGATTTAAACACTCAGGTTTAGTAATTGTGTTTTCCAAAACGTTTTGCTTCCTTGAGATTCGGGAATTCCTGAATTGGTAATTAATTTATTTCTCGAGATTTGAGATTACCTTTTCGAAATTCTCAAAAATCTCAAGATTCTAAAAAAAATGTTTAGTTAAAAATAAGACCTGCTTTAATAAGGAATAAAAACAAAATGAAGCAGAAAAATTCATGCAGAAAGAAAACAAAAAATATTTGATTGTTTTATATTTGTTTTTTTATTTAATCCTTTAATTATATTGAAAAATAAGTCACTATTATTTTTTCAATATTATTGAAATGTATTTGTTTTACAATTACTTACAGTTTTTATTAAAACAGTTTTTCAATACACGCAAATAGTCTATTGATTTATTTTCTAAATGGGGATTGGAAAAAAGAAAATTTTGTGCCCAATCTAATGTAGACATATATAAGCTTTTTTTGACTGCTTATTTTTTACATGTGACTATTTGAATATCCATACCAGTGATTCTCAACCATACCACCAATTTATTCTTAACTTCCATTCCAACAATTTATTCTCAACCATTTCAACCAACAATTCAACCATTCTAACAATTTATTCTCAACCATTTAACCAATTTATTCTTAAATTTTTGTTGTTAGACAAAAAATGAAAGCAAAATATATAATAGAAAATTTTTGAAACCATTATTAAGATTATTCGAAAAACTAATGTGGCTCTCATTGACCCAAAAAAGAAATTGATTCTGGCTCTCACGTAGTTGAGATCTTCCTATGTGGTTTGTAGTGACATGAAGTTTGACCATGGACTCGACCCCTGATCTAAACCAACAGATACATTCTTTAGAAAAAGTTTAGGACCCTCCTATTTTGGCTAGGTAATTTTCTAAGAGAGCTCTATTGTCTCTGGCATTGGGTGAAGGTAGGATTTTTAGGGAATGATTGAGAACTGACTATTCACTTATATCCTCTGATATACCATAGATTCAGTAGACATCAATATTACTCTGGCAAATTGCTGAATGGATTAGAAACCAGAAATTTGTTTTGGATTTTCTTACATAAACATCATCATAAATCTGAGTATGTCACAACATGACTGCATCTTCAACAATAAAAATATTTAAAATTTCAATAAAATGAATGATTTTTGTACAATTTATTGATCTATGTGTTATTTGTGTTTATATGCCTGTTTTAAATATTATTTTATGATTATATTTCAAAAAGATTTCAGATAAATTTGTTTTTGAAATGTAAAGCTAGTAGAAGTGATACTGATAAACTTTGTGACTTATCCATTTAGTTTATTGATTTGAAGACATCGCAGGGCCAAAATAATTAATGTATTGCTATGAAATTTTTAGGATACAAATTTGCAGAATATTTTTAATTTTCTGAGATTTCTTGGAATTTTCTCAGAATCAGAAATTGAGATTTTCTTGTAACTCTCGAGATTTCTTGTGACAGGATTCTTGAACATAATTGCTAGTCAGATTATTGAGACCAATCTGATAGCATTTAGAATATATGTAAAGTTGATCCTTTGGTTATCGTGTTTATGTTTATATCTTATCAAGTCTTCAGTAAATTTCCACCTAATTTTTTGTTTTTCATTCTCATCACGGTTTACTACTGTTAAGAATTGCTCTATTGTACCAGAACCTGGACATAACTATACCCAGGCTTAGGTATGAAAGAAACTCTTACCTGTCTCTATGACATGGAATATAGCCAAAATATAGACAGACCATACTATTGGAAAAATACTATATGGCCCAGCAGACTTGATTGATTTAAAGTTACTCCAAATAAACCTAAATTTACTAGCCAAATTATAGCCCTTGAAACTTTAACGGTAATTTTTAATGATTAGAAAGAATTTAAACTAATTTTTAGCGCCATCTTGTAATTAGAATAATAATAATCTCGTAATTATTCTAATTACGAGATTATTACACGTAATTATTCTAATATATATATTTATTAATAATTATTATTATTCTAAATATATTAGATTAATAATAATCTCGTAATTATTCTAATTACAAGATTATTACACATAATTATTCTAATTACGAGATGGTGCTAATATTACTTTAAATTCTTTCTAATCATTAAAAATTACCATTAAAGTTTCAAGGGCTATAATTTGGCTAGTAAATTTAGGTTTATTTGGAATAAAGTCCCTTGAGGTTTGTATTAAGTTAAAGTTATTCACAGCCCATCTAATATTTGATCAATTGATCATCTTTTTTAATAAGATTCTAATCCTTCCTTGTGGCATGATAAACATTCTCATTAAGGTCTGATTGCCCCTGTGATAAAGATGATCCCTAAATCAAAATAGACTCAGGAAGATATATTCAAAAGAGTTCCTTTAATGAATCCTTACAAGTACTAATTATTTTGCCATTTGGCAGCTTGATAATACTAACCTTATAATAATTCCCTTTGCATATAATCTTCACTAGTCTGGATGCATCAGATATATCTTCAATTCCCTGACAGTATCTTTTCCAGGAAGATCTTTTTGTTTTCCTAATGGCTTTATTATAACATGTGAGGACACTTCTGTATGTGTCCTATTTGCTTGTCCATTTAGCTTTATTAACTGTTTTTCTGTGATTACTAACTCTCAGTTTCAGCATCATGCCAGGATCTTACGTATATATTTTTTTGTTCTTTATGTTTCGTGTTATTAATATTCTTAATAAAAATTAAGTTTCTTATGTGGAATTAACTAATTGGTTTTGGAACGTAACTCTCCTTTTTGTATTGGCTCCAGGTCTTCAGTTAACAGAAATTAAGTCTAATTAATATGCAAAAAATTAAAGTTATCATATCTTGCTTAATTTTCATTGAAATATTTTGAAAGTTTTAAAGTTAGCATTTTTTTTTTGGAATTTTACTTTTTTCATAACTTTTCATTCCATATATGAGATAGAAGAAAATACATTTTTTTTATATGAAATATTAGTCATCCAATGAAAAAGTTGATATTATTAGATAGAAACATTCCTCTAAACAAGATTGACATGAATGAAGAAGTTCAGATCATATTTCCAAAACATCTATAAAAAAGAAGCACTGCATTTCTATTCAATGAAGTTATGTCATATAATTATTAAAAAAATTATATAAATTCTATGAAATATTATTTTTATTGATATTTGATATTTATTGTTTTGTTCTTATTTCATTTCTATAATTTTCAGCAATATTTTATATAAATTTTTAAATTTATATCAAAAAATCCTAACATATACAAAAATGGTTTTATCTAATATATAAACATTTATAATATTCTTTCTGTTGCTCTAATTAGTATGAACTCAATACTGCATGTTACAGGGTAAAGTATGCTTGGCAACATTTTCCCAGAAATCAAGTTGCTGCAGTAGAAGAATAAAAGTGCCATTCCCATTTAAATAACTGCAGGGTGTTTATATTTTGTTTTTTGTATTTTTCTCCTATATCAGTGAAATTGAAACAAAAAATGAATGATGAAAATATGTTTTAATTTATTTTAACAGAATTAATCAATATTTTCTTATTATTTACAATATTTTTTTCAGTTTTCAGCATTTTACAGCTTATTGTATCAAAAATTTAATTTTTACTTTAAAATTTTAAAAATATCATTTATCTCATCCCAAAATTGGAATAATTTTGATACATTAGATTATAAAATCGACAGGATGGGATAAAGAAAATCCAAATTCTATCAGGCAGTTCAATTATAAATGTTTGTTTACATGTAATTTAAAATATTTCAGCAAATGAGAAAATTGGGAACTACTATCAAAAGAGCATATTTTCATCAAATACACACAAAAAATCAATTTTCAAAAACTGGATTAATAAAATCAAGATAAAATTTTTTTAACTCATTTTTTATTGTTTTCTTCTTTGACATATATACATATCAATGGTAGCAAATGGGTTAAGTTAGAGTATATAAAGTACGCAAAAAATTTTAATTGAACATTCTAAACTGCAGTTTTAAATAAAAAAAAATACCATTGAATATAATAATATAAATGATAAATATGTAACATCATTAAATTTGAAATTATTGTATATTAATATGGGACAACAACAAAAATTATTACATTAAAAATTAACAAAAAAATTGTCCAATAATATGAATGGATATCATTAATAAATATGTATGGCATTAACCATTTAATACTGTCAATTTCAATTTCTATTGGCATTCTCAATGACTGGCAATTAATAGTAATTAAGCATAATTAATATGCAAAAATTCATATTATTGTATCTTACCTAATTTTCATCAAAATCTTTTGAAATTTTTGATTTATTAGATTTTTTGCTCTTTCTAATGATGTAAATATTTTTTCCAGTTTTATTAGTTTAGTAATATTTCTTATTTTATAAAGTTATTTTATATTTTAAAAAAGTAAAATTACCTTGCTTTTTCTGACTTTTTTTTCTCACCACCAATCAAGTAACCAGGTACTATCCAAGTAAAAGCCTTAAAAAATTTTAATATACATTAAAAAAGCATAAAGAGTATCTGAAATTTCATACTAGTTAAAAAAAATTCATGACATATATTTATAAAACTGTTTGAAAGTATAAAAGGCAATTAATATCATTAAAATAGATACTTTTTTTATTTTCTTCTAAGATAAAGATTAAAGCACTTTAGAGAATAAAAAGTAAATCCAATTTTTTATTAGAAAATATTTTCTTCACTTTAAAGCATCTCCTTATATTTCTTTATAACAAAAACTATGTACAATAAACTATTATGGAAAATATATAATTTTCATTAAACAACATATGTTTTTTAATTTAAACATTCTAAAGTTTAAATTAAAAAACAATTGATCTTGTCAGAATAATTTGAATATCAAAACAGAATGACCATTATTCATTTATATTATGATTAACAGCTTATTAAGCTTAGCTTTTATTTTAAAGAAGGATATTCAGGATCAAGAGATTATAGTACTTTTAGTTAATTTTAGAAATTAAATTAGTAGCAAAATGGTGTAATGAAATTTTGTTTTATTTCTTTTTCTTGCTTTCTAAAATTTGGAGCCCATGACAATTGAAAAATTGGATTATCTTTTCAGTCAATCATGAATGACGAAGAAAATAATAAAAATGTTTCCTAAAAATAAACTGTCTCAGTTTGATTTGTCTTAAAGTTATTCTTTCATGCTGATGTTAAAATGCTGAACAATTTTTAACATTAAATGGAAAAACATAATAAGTTTTCAATGCAAGCTTTTATATTCAATTAAAGTTTGAATTCAATCTAGAAGTAATTAATCATCTTAAATTTAGTTTATTGGTTTACAACATACAAAATTTTGTAAAATGTTATATTTAAATATTATTAGTATTAGATACAATATATAATTAAGTAAACAAATCTTATTATTTATAAGCTTTACAGTAATTAATTTAACTTACTCTAGATAATTTTTCAAAACATTCGTAACTCTGGATGGCAAGCTGAAATATAAAAAGTTATTAAAGAAGTTTTAAATTAAAATTATATATATCATCTAAATTACTTGAAAAAATAAAAGATTGCAGATTAAGCACATTCATTATATTATATATAAAGCGAGGCCTCTCACTGTGTCATATATGCGCTAGAGATCTGTAATTGTAAACCATGATAGGTCAGTATCTTCTAATAATATGCTTTATTTTTTGTTTTGACACATCCTGTTTAATCATAGTTATAAGTGTGATAGAAAAAGTGTCATGCTGGACAAAACTGAATATCTAGCATGATACAGTTCCTTCATCTTAAAGGAGAAACTGCACAAAAAAATCTGCAAAGAAATGTCAGCTGTGTATGGCAAGGAATGTCCATTTCTGTATCTATCAACACGTTCATAAGAAACCAAATAAGTTACCTATGAGTTTTTGATAGAATTACTTTTGCCCTTTAGAAATTTCCCACAAACAGGATGCACAACTGTTTGTTAGGACGTGAGCTATAGAAAGGGCTAGGAATGTCTATTATATAAGATTGTGAAATGATGGAAATGAAAATTCAAATGGGCTGCATCAGCCTATATCAGTCTACCCAAAAGAAGATCACCTAGAAAGATCATGTTGTCTGTATTTTGACAACATGACCTTTCCAAAATACAGACAACATGATCCATCGAAAAGGGTTGACAATAACAGGAACTTGTTACGAAAGTTATAGGACAGTATCAAGTTAAAAAGAAAAGAAATTTTGTGATTTTCTGCCAAAAGATGTGTTACTGTTAGCTAACAATGCACCTGCACAGTGAATTGCAGAAATAGTTACTTTTCTATGCAAATATGTCTATGAATCTTGTCCCATCCCCCATATTCTCCCAAGCAGGCACCATCAGAGTTCTTCCTTTTTTGAAATATGAAAAAATACTTATGGGGAAGAAGTTTCTTTGATGTTGAGAAGGTCATTACTGCTGCAAAGAGCTGGTTTGCCTCCAAATATGCTGATTTATACAAAGATGGGATTAAATAACTGCTTGATAGATATGAGAAGTGTATGGCCATAGAAGGTGGATATGTTGAGAAGGAAAAGTTTGGAGAACCAAATTTCAGATCCTTAGCACATTCCATGTCATGATGAGGATAAGAACTTTTTGGCCTCCCATATATGTTTCATAATCATGACAAAAATCAACAAGAGATTATAAATCTTATTTTAAATAAATGCTTAGAGACTATTCATAAAGAAATAATTTGGTATATTTTATTATATTTTAAATTATATTATTATTTGGAAAGATTATAATATAGAAATTTGTTATTTAGATTTTTAAAAAATAAATAAATGAATTTCTTATATTTATTCAGATTTTTTATCTTTCAAGATAAAATTTCTGAATATTATTATTTTCAAATGAAAAATTTGATTTTCTTCATATAAGAAATATTGCTTAATTTGTTATATAGCTAAAATATTTTGTTAAAAAATATCTGATGGAACAGCAGTTCAAAAATGATGAAGTGAAAACAATCACATGACTACATATTCTACTGAATGATTTCTTTTGTAAGAATATTTTACAGCTTTCCACCATTGAGCTGAATGCTTGAATATAAATGGCAGTTATGCAAAAAAATAATTTTAGTATTTTGATATGTACTAGTTTCAGTTCCTTTGAAATTCACATCTTTCATAAAAAAAGTTGTTGATTACTTTTTGAATCACCTCATAGTTCCATTTACCATCTAGTTATATATTAAAAATAAAAACAAGCACTTTTTTTTAGTAGGAAAATCCTCTTTTATTTGAATAAAAAAATTATAATATGCAGAATAATGTTTTCAGTTTCATAAAACCATCTTCAGTTCTAACAACAAATAAACAGAATAATTTCAAGTAATAGAGTAGAATAGATTAAATTTAAAATGTTATGCATTTTATATTAATAAATAGTACAGTATATATAAAAAAATATTAAACATGTTAATATTTTACAAAAGATAATTAATACAATTAATATATATCATATTTTTCATTAAATATTATTTATATTATATTAGGCATATACTTTGTTAAGAAAATGTAGATTAAAGACTAAAGAACTCAATTTTATATTACTATCCATTTCTGTGCACTATTGCTAGGACAAGGGAATAGTTTCCAGGATATTTGCATTTATCATAACTGCTTTTTTTCTGTATCCATAGAGCTTCTGCTATGCTTACTTCTTTATAATCAATGACTTGTTTTATTATCCTTATTTTGTTTTAGTATACATCAAGGATTATCTTCATATCAGGGTATTTCAGGTCTCTAGCTCTTCTGACGCATGAATAAACTATAGGTTACCATTATACAAAATGTTGAAACCACCTTTTACTTTCTTGACAAACCATTCAAATATAAGTGGTAATCTATGATTTTTTTCATGCATCAGAGGAGATAAAGATCTGAAATGTTCTGATATGAAGTCCAGTATATATATATATATATATATATATACCTGGTATCAGCAATAAATAAAGACACAAACTGAAGAAAATAATATATTGGTAAAATGTGTAAATCCTTAAGGCAGAGGTTAAAAAAGCATAAGAGGGATATAATTTATAGTAATCTTAGTATGCATTATCAGAAAGGTTCTATGAAGTAGAATTTGATATTGATAGAACAAAGACAAATCAAAGTCTGTGGTTATAGAAAAGCAAGCATAGCTGAGGCCCATTGAATGCACTGAATCCGATCACTTAGTATCCACTGGTGAAAATCAATGTAAAACCATACAGAAAAAAATAAAATCAATATTAGACAAGAAGCTATAATTGACTGAAACATAATCACAAAAAGAGATTATTTTTTACAAAATAGCAAAACAACTATTCTATTGATAGTTTCATGCAAATGTGTTAATTTACAACATTTTTAATTGATTTATTTATGTTATATATATAGTTTATTGATTTTATGCATTATAATGAATAAAGAAAAGAATTTTATTATAAAAATTCAATAATTATTTATTTTATGTAACCATTATCAATAATAACTTAAAAATAAATATATTAAATCCTCTATAATGCAGATTTGTATAACATGACAGAAAAATTGTCAAGTGGTCATGGAAATGCATCAAACATAGTTTTGTTTTTATTTCAATCTACAGTTATCAAACACTTATCAATGAGAATCATTTGAAACAATTTTTAATTTTGCTATTACAATTTCCAAGGGAAGTAAATATTTTAAAATATAACATCTTTAAACACAATTCATATTTTATCCCATATGTCTCATATAAAGCAGTTTCCTATAATGTAGAGTATTCCCTATATTGTACAAGAATTCACTGTGTAGGAAATTGCATTTAATTATGATTAACTATTAAAACACATCTATGGTTTGGAATATTTGGGAAGAAGCAGTTTTGATAAATAAAAATATCTTGCTTTCTGGCAATGATGCATCAGAAATGGATAGTAACATACAATATGGCACTTTAGACTTTAATTTACATATGCTTAACATAAGATATCCCCAATGTAATATAAATAAATATTTAATGAAAGATGTCATAATATGCATTAATCATATTAGTAATCTTTGTAAAATATTAACTTTATATATATCTATATATATATAAAAAAGATGTATCCACGTATTCGATGCCATCGGTCATATAGATGAACGAAGGTCGATGAATATAGGTGAATCGAACCCGGCCATTAATATATTAAAATGTATAACACGGAATCGATCCTGTATTTTCAGATGGAAAATTTAGGTCTGACGGTGAGGCCAGATGGCCGAAAATTTGATATTCCATACAGTACTGTCCGACCAGCTTAGCCGCGACCATCGATGAGAGTACGCGTGCGCTAACTGAACGAGTCCAGTGACAAAATAGGGATGACAGCTTCGCGCATGGATGTTTTCAAACGCGAGATAACTGAAGTTGAATGGAAGTTTATTGTAATGTCGAATGCTAAATGATTAGTATCGACGTTGGAAATAGTATATTTAACAGAACTTAATATAATATTAATTCAATAATTCCTACCCGTCATTATACAGACTGCGACTCTCCCTTTCGTATTTGGACTCATCCATCTTAGCGAAGCGTGGCTTTTACTTAGAAAATACGCTTTTTAGTCGGCCGGATTGGCAGGGTGGAAACGCTTTGGTTTTCCACTCTGGAGGACCTGGGTTCGATGGTCCTACCCCTTGAAAATATTTTTCATAGGGTCCGGTCCCGGCCGTCGATCCCCGTCCTCCACCATCCGGCTGACCCCTCCGCAGGGGTGTCGTCGATCCCCGTCCTCCACAATCCGGCTGACCCCTCCGCAGGGGTGGGAAACCTGTCGAAGGGCTTGTTTCGCCCCGCCACTTAGTACTCTTACTGAGTACCCCGTCCTCCACAATCCGGCTGACCCCTCCGCAGGGGTGGGCAGCCTGTGAAATCTAAATCCATATAAAAGTCATAGGAATAGGTCCTTGTTTCGCCTCGCCTCTTACTGAGTAGTGCTTGTTTCGCCCCGCCACTTAGTATACTCCCTGAATGGAAAGTGGCGTCACCACATAGTATTCTACCAGAAAGGAATGTGGCGTCATTTGTTGACAAAAAAAATCAACCGTTATCAATCCGCCACTTAGTACTCTTACTGAGTGGAAAGTGGCGTCATCTATCGACAAATACATAGTATTCTACCTGAATGGAGTGTGGCGTCATCTGTTGACAAAGTTAGTATTCTCCCTGAATGGAAAGTGGCGTCATCTGTTAACAAAAATAGTATTCTACCTGAATGGAATGTGGCGTCATCTGTCGACCAAAAAATACGCTTTTAAGCCATCGCTCGACAGCTTATCGTCAGTACTGATTTAGGAAAATTTTTTAATTTGTATAAACTATTAGAATAGAGTATTCTAGAAAATTATATGAAGTTTTGCTTTTTTCACCTGATTTTAAATTTGATGATAAAATCTAAATACAAGATGAAGAAAAACTTCGTCGTAAAATTTTGTATACTAATAGGGGGGACCTCGAAAAAGTCGAAAATGTCTAATGAACATATGGTCTAAATTGGCACGTTTTCGAGTTATAATCCTTTAAGGCTAGCCAATCACCATCGTGTACAAAAGCGTCACGATTCGTCTCGTTGCCAAGACGCGTGCATTGCGTCGTTCTCCTATTTACTACCGGGTAATAAGAAGGCGAACGACGCATCTTAGCAACGCGACGCGTCGTGATAGTTTGTGTACTCGATGGTGATTGGCTAGCTATATTGGCTATAGGTTATAACTGGAAAACAGTGCCATTTAGACCATATGTTCATTAGACATTTTCGACTTTTTCGAGGTCCCCTATCAGTACACAAAATTTTACGACGACGTTTTTCTTCACCGTGTATATCTCGAATGATGAAATTTAGTATTATCATTTAATTGTTTTGTATACGTAATAAATTTACGATGATATTTCAGGAAAAACTTCTAGCTTTTGAAATCTACAGACGCGTTCCGGATGTAACATCGATATCCAAGTTAATAGATGTAAGTAATAATATATTTAAATTTAAAAAATTTTAATCTAACTTGTAAGTAACTTTTCTTCCGAAATTAGATGCAATTCATCTTGAAATTATCGAAAACTAATGTGGGACTTAAAGTTTTGAATATAACTGTCACTAAGAGAATAATCATCCAGGTAAATATCATCTTCTATTATTACGTTATAGAAACAGGTATTACATGCAACGTTGTGTAACAATCAAACAATATTTATTTATTTATTTTAATACTACGGTATATTTGACAACCATTTAATCTCGAATCATCGAATTTTCAGCCAGTTCAATTTTTATATACATTTCTATTATATTTATTTAAATTTTTGAAAGTATTAATCTAACGATTTTATGGCATTGTAATTTTTCGCACCTCTTTCAAACTTTGTAAATATTTTAGATCAGATGGTTCGGAAAACTTTCTTCGAAAAGATGAGAAATACGTCATTGAAGTGCCAAATGCCAATCTTTCGTACATCGTATCATTTTTCGATAAAAAACGCTAGCCAAACAATACGCGAGTTCGTTCGTGTATGATCTTCGATACATATTATCTATATTACGAAATTATCCGTAATATAAATCGTATCATATTACCGGTATTTATTTTCTCTTCCCGTGATTAAATTATCGAAAACGTGAATTTGAATGTGTTTTCGGTGACAAGATCGTAATTTTATGTATGTGAACTTATTTAATTTAATAAGAACGATATTCTAAACCTTTATTAATACATTCTGATCAGACCTGGGCAAATTTTATTTGAAATATGAAATAATTGAATATTGCCAAATAAAAGATAAGGTTATTTGAAGATAATCTGGCTTTCAAATAATTTCCAAGATAAATTATTTAAATAAAATATGTTATTTGAAATAGAAATCAAAATACTTTTCCAAATAAAATTTCAAATATTTCAGTATCGTGTTTATGAAATAGTCTTTTGCTGTGGACTTACCACCATAACTGCTGCATATTATATTATAATGATAACACTCTACAGCGCAGATATACAGTACTTTGAAAATATACACTTTTCGTTTTGCAATTGTGCATCGTTATCGTACATTATAAGCCTATTGTACACATTTTGTACATTGTATGCCCTATGTGCATTTTTGCATAATTACACACCGAATGCGCACATTTTATACAACTGTAAATCTGTACTTCTATTATAGGACTACATATTTTGTTAAATGTGCATTTCGTGCACATTTTGTACAATGGCTGGGATACCTTATTCAATTGTACGCATTTTGTATGCATTTCGAAAAATTGTATACCTATTCAGCATATTTTATTAAATTGTACACATTTTTCATAGTGTCATATAATATAACTATACATCAATTATGTACATTTTGTACGACTGTAGACTACTCCAACTGCGCACATTTTGTACAAGCGTACATTTGTTCATCTATTGAGCATATTTTATCAAATTGTATGTTCTTTGCATATATTTTGTACAATTGTACACTTATTGCGTTCATTTTGTACAATTGCATGCACTCTGCATATATTTTGTACAAAATAGGATGATATAATGCGAAAAAACATGTGGGGTCCCCTATATGTTTGATATATATCATCCTATATTCTACATGGTACAGATGGTATATTTGTAGTATATAAACACTTTAAATATTTTCTTATTGTAATGTATAATGCATATAGAAATTTAAAAAAATACAAAACTGATTATATTAAATACAGTATTTTATATTCTTACGTAATTATTTATTCTTTTAGTCCATAAAATTAAATACTATATATATGTTTTCATAATACTATATTAAAAACAAATATTTTCCGTTGAAAGTATTTAAAAAAATAGCATTTTAGGCCTATATTAATCTTTTGTATAAATATGTTTTGATTCATAATATCGATAACTGTAATTTAATATTGATCACTTTTATAATTTAATCCAATTAATTCACTTTCTTATTGATAAAAATAATTACAGGTTCAAAAATCCCGAGGTTGCCGGATCTTCGAAAATTCCGGATTTTTGATGCATATATATGCTGTATATATTTAACAGAAAAGGACTACTCGTACAGCGCTTTAAAGAAATAAAATTAAACACTTAATGAAAAGCGAATGAAATTTTCATGTTCAATGACTAAATAAAAGACTGTAGTTCTACAGAATATTAATTCAACTAAATGAAATAGTTCCTCAGAATTTTAATTCGTTACTTTTCCCTCGAAAAAAGTTAAAAGTAATGCCAATAAGCAAAAAAGCCAGATAAAACTCCAAAATGTTTTAAAAAATTTCTAACGCCAATCGTGTCTAGAAAAAGCCAAAAAAGCTCATTTTGTGTCAAGAAAGCCAATCTGTGACCCAACATCTGATTCTGGAGTACAGGTCCGTCAAAACCATGGTCTATAAATATATATGGTCATTCCACTCCTACCGATAACAAAAGAAAATTTGTTAAGGTCTAGATCAAGGGTGGGCAAAAGGCGGCCCGCGGGCCGGATCCGGCCCGCGAAGGCATCTTATATGGCCTGCCGCATGAACTAGAATATATTAGTTTTAATGCCACGTTTGTAAAATTCTAGTCGAAAAGTAAAAATAAAATAATGGATATTCTGTAGTGTAAAATAATATATACTCTCGCTAGTGTACATGCACACTACCGAATTACTCCAAATTTTGATGATATAATAACCGTACACTACCAAGTTACTCCAAATTTTGATGATATAATTAACCATGAACCAGAGTTACTCCAAATTTTGATGATATAATTAACCATAAACATAGTAAATGAATTACTCCAAATTTTGATGATATAATTAACCATGAACATAGTAAATTTTACAATTCACATTAAGTTGTAAATTTGTTTTTACAAAATTAATTACGTAGTCATTCACATTAAGGTGTAAATTTGTTTTTACAAAATTAATTATGTAGGTACCTAATATTTTGTAACTGAGGTTATAGGTTGTTAACAATCAATCAGTTTGATAAAATACTTATGTTTTAAAGAAAATTGTCTAAATTTATTCGTAGGACGAATTATTTTCTAATGTTTCTAATGAAAAAATAGTTTCTACGGATGCTTTTTGAATTCTTTGCATACCAACAAAAACTAAAAAAAATAATACAAGAAAAGTATATTTTAAAAATAATATTGATACACGAATATATTCTTTGTGTAAGTATCACAAAAGTGGCTACACACGATAGCGAGATTGACAAGAAAGTGTGCAGATAAATTGGCGCAACCGTTATTCTTGTCCCGTGTGATGATAAGAGGAATATTCTTTGTGCAAGAATAAATCTTGCTTGAATTTGAGTAGTCATTTTATGTCAAAGTAATTTTATTAATTATTAATAGATTAGCTAATATTATCATCAATAATTTCATTACATAATTACATAATGGCGTCATAAGGTTAAATTCGGCCATTGGTACATTTCAATTTTTATACGGCCCGCTTCATCCTGAAAATTGTTAATCCAGCCCTCGGCAGAAACTAATTGCCCACTTCTGGTCTAGATTTTAATCACTAGGGCGGCGTTGGTGTTAGTTTCTCCGTCACAGCAGACGAATTTCTATAGTGTTACATGTAGAATCTTATAAATCAAACGTAACACTGCAAAATATTTTAGCAGGAATTTCGCTGTATTTTGATAAATTAGAATGAAAACATCTTAGAGTTATCCTTAACGTTTTATGGACTTAAATGATAAAAAATAATATTTCAAAATTTTTAACGTTAGTTCACACTATCATTTTTAAGTCAACAATTTTGCAGTTGTGATTTGTTTTTTCGTCGATTCTTCAAATGTGCTTGAAATAATGCTAATTAATGCAATTTCAATTGCTCCGAAATTACTAACGATAAGATTTTGTAATTGTTAATTCTACAGAAAAAGGATTAAAAAAATTTAAATAAAAATTGAAAATGTATATCTGTGTAATGCCTAGTATAATAATTCCGTTTGAAAAAATAAGTAATAAATTATTTGATGGGTTAATTATTATATATGAGTAAAAAGATCATACAAGATGCTGAAAAAACTTTATTAAAATTTCTGGATCAGAACAGACATACTATGGGCATTTGAAGTAAAACTTTATTGCATTTTAATGTAAGTTGGTAAATAAGGCATAATTCCTCGATAACAGCGACATTATAATTACTTTTCACACGATTATTTAAAACACTATTATTTGTTGATATATTGTGCATTTTAAATGTGAATGGAAATCAACATATGACACAAATTTACATCCACATATGCCTAAATATATATTATTTACTAACACAATTATCATATTTTGTCTATAATTACAAAAACATGTCAAATTTTTTATTTGTTATAGGCATCCATATATATATATATATATAATGACCATCATATCCTTCATATTTTAATTAGCAATTATCAATGAACTAATTTTGGTCAAATTTAATATATTGAAATGTGATTTGGTTTGTTATTTCCAAAAATATTTCTGGTCAAAACAAGTCTAGAAATACAAATTATGTATATTATAGTTTTAATGTTGAAAGTACATTATTGAATTTTAGAACATTTTGAGAGACAAAAATAAAGAAATAAAGAAATTCTAAATAAAACTTATAAAAAAATTTTTTTACAAATTTTTAAATTTAGATTTTTACATTAATACTATTTATTTGGGATTAAACAGGAAATGCTAATTAATCTCTTTAGAAACTTCTTTTTTGTGAAGAGTTAGATTCTTCACAGATATAGTCCTAAGCAAATTTTATTGGAACATATTATTAAATTAAATTAAACTTAAAACATTTTGAATTTCTTTTATATTATATCTTCATTACAAAGAATTTTGAAATATTTTATAAAGAATTAAATGGAAAAAGTATATACATATATATAGCTAATTTTTGTAAAAATAGCTTAAAAATATTTATGGACAATGAGGCAATATAATGTATAAAATCTTCCACTTACAAATTAGGAATATACTTAAAATGACAAGCTCTAGGTTCAAAGTGGAAAATGCTTTATTATTATTTACAGGAGTACTTTCAACTTTATAAAGTCATCATTAGCAAACAAAATTAGAATATAGAACGTTTTTTTGGAACAAAATTACAGAATTCCAAAAAAACGTAATATTTACGTTATAAAAAACGTAATAATAAGTAATATTTTATATTCTAATTGGTTTAAATGCTAAAGTATTGGAATGATATGCACAAGTAAACAAGTAAATAATTCTAACAGGATTATGATTATTAAATGTTTCAAATAGATAATTTTTTATAAATAGTTCAAAGTGATTAATTGAGTGTGAATAAATTGTTCAGAATTAGTATCTATAATAAAATAATTTATCTATTTCCTATTTATAAACAATTAAATTTTTTCATAATGATAAAAACTATTTATGAGAGTCAACAAAAGAAAATTTTTGAATAGTAATAAATTATAATTCATTTCAATAAGACAGAGGTTTTTTTATTCTAAAAATAAATAAATGAAATATTATATATGAAACATTAATAGATTCATCAAATGATGTCATGTTCTGTTTATATAATCAATACAAATAATTCAATTTTGAAGTTTTGTATCTGTTTATTTAGATTATTCAATATATCTTAAGATGCAAAAATAATAATCCAATTGCTTTAATTTGAAAAATTGAATTTATAGATAGGAAATAAAAAAACAACATATAATTTCCTTTTCCTAAGAAATATGATAAAAAATTATGAAAAATGCTAAAATAAAAAAAAATGCATAATCAGTATATAACAAACTCAGCACTACTACGCAGTAGAGAAAAAACATTTATTTCACAGGTCAGATTTAAGGTCACCAATTGATTGCCCCTCCAAAACCCAACAACTTTTGTCTACAACTTTTTCCGAAATAATGAGATCCAATTAAGATTTTTGTTGTCTTAAGATAAAAAACTCACTCTGTATAAAACAACTAGAAATAAATATTTTAAAAAATGCATCAAATATTCTGTACATATGAAGCCCCTAGAATCATATGAAATGCAAATAATAACTCGAGGATGCTCCAGCACTTCTCATTTCCAGGAATTCAATTTGGCAATGATCAAATTCACAACATATATATGGGCATTATTGTGAAGAAGCATCACATCTTCCAAACCCATGTTCTTTTGAAATGCTGCTCAGATAATCCTCACATTTGTGGTCTTGTTGACAGTTGTACCCTTCTGAAGAAAATCAAATCACAGCCAATGCTATTGTCTGGAATTTCTTTGGTGAAGATGATGATGAGTGCTTCTATTGCATCCTTCAGCTTTTGAATCTGAGATGAAATAATAAAGTGATATGTCCATGTTTTGTCCTAATAATCTATAATAATGGATTCCAGAGAAATCATACCTTCACATTGTAGTGTAAAAGATGTTCAAGACACAGTTCCATCTTTTTGTTTCATTGGTCTTCTGAGAGTTGTTAAGGCATTTGACATGCAAAATCTTTTTGCTATTCTAACTTCTCATGAATGATTTCAAGCTAGTAACAACAAAAATATTCAGAATCTCAACGATAATTTTGATGGTTATTCAGCAATCCTCTTGCACTAACTGATGTGTGGCAGTGATGGTCTCATGCATTCATGAAGTCTGAGGATAATCATCATTGATTTCATCACAAATGCTTGTGCAATTGAATGAGAATTTAGCATACCAATTTGTCATATTTGTTCAACTCATGAAATTTTTTCCCTATATTACAATCCAGTGTCTCTTTTCTTGAGCCACAGAAATTGAATTATGCTCCAATACTCTATCTCTTTGGCCACCTCCAACTGATATCTATGTTGTGAAATGTCTGAGCATGTTCCTGAATACAGAAAATAATATCAACTAATGGCAAAAATAGCTTATGGGAATATCTCTCAAATGCCTTTCAAGTTATATACATATCATTGAATGGTGCCTGAGAAAAAGTTGTCAATTACTTTTTGAATTGCCCTCATAAAAGTTTTTATATATATTAGTTTCATGAGAATAAAACACATACTTTATTTTAAATTTTGTAGCATTTCTAAAAATCCAGTTTCTGATGGAAGAAGAAACAACAATGCATGTCCACGTGTACCAATACGAGCAGTTCTTCCCACACGATGAACATATTCTTCTGGCCTGCAAGGTGCACTGAATTGAATAATCCAATCTACCTTTGGAAGATCAAGACCTCGAGATGCAACATCCTATGAACAAAAAGTTGTAATAGAAACAATAAGTTTCATTAAAATATTGATATTTACTTATTTTGATCTAAATATAAAAATTAAATTATTTGGAAACATCCACTAAAATATTAATAAAATGACTAAATTATTTCTTTTTAATGTTTAATGGTTAAAATTAAAAATTCTTTAATAAAGAACTTACTGTGCATAACAGAATTCCAGCCCTAGTTTCTCTAAATTCCTTAAATATTTGAGTTCTTTCCTATAAACAGAGATTAATTTTTCAGATCAAAAATATAAAAAATTTAAAGAAATATCAAAAATAAAAAAATTAATTTAATATACTATATATTTGAAATTTTTATTGCAATATAACGCGAAAAAGGCGATACAGAGAAAATATCACTTAACTACTATACTACATTAGAGAAAATTCAGATTTCTATATAACGAAGTTTCTATATGTCAAAATTTTTCTAAGACACCTTCAATTTTGATATATGGATGTCCGACTATATTTGCAGTTTTGAGAAATATTGTATAATAATTTAAATTTCAAAAGTTAATATATATATATATATAGTTATTGAATTTTATAAATTCCTTTTTTATGGAATTTCATACTTACAGAAATTATATTAGTTCAGCTTCCAGTTTATTACATTGCAAAAATTATGGAATGGAAAAGTTTCTTTTTATTTTATAGTTACAAATATGAATATTTTTAAATATGAGGAACTGGTATCGAGAGGATTGTCTATTAAATATAAACAAAATATTTTAGCTATATAACAAATTAAGCAATATTTCTTATATGAAGAAAATCAAATTTTTCATTTGAAAATAATAATATTCAGAAATTTTATCTTGAAAGATAAAGATCGGAAGAGCGTCGTGGATAATCCAATCTACCTTTGGAAGATCAAGACCTCGAGATGCAACATCCTATGAACAAAAAGTTGTAATAGAAACAATAAGTTTCATTAAAATATTGATATTTACTTATTTTGATCTAAATATAAAAATTAAATTATTTGGAAACATCCACTAAAATATTAATAAAATGACTAAATTATTTCTTTTTAATGTTTAATGGTTAAAATTAAAAATTCTTTAATAAAGAACTTACTGTGCATAACAGAATTCCAGCCCTAGTTTCTCTAAATTCCTTAAATATTTGAGTTCTTTCCTATAAACAGAGATTAATTTTTCAGATCAAAAATATAAAAAATTTAAAGAAATATCAAAAATAAAAAAATTAATTTAATATACTATATATTTGAAATTTTTATTGCAATATAAAGTTTTTATTTACAAAATTATAAGAATTACATAACTATCAATGTAATCTAGTTTTCATGAAAATAAAATAAAGTTGATGATCCAAAGAAAAGAAATAACAATATATTTATATAAGAAATTTGAAATAAATCGTAATTTACTGATTAAATACATTTGGACTAAATTGTTTATCTATGGAGCTGCTTTAGTCAAATTATTTCTACTAGGATTTATTTACAAATTTGGTTATTATTGATTAAATCAATCTTCTTGTTTGTTTAATATAATCAATGTAAAGAGTTTATATATAAAAATTTCATTGAATTTGAGTAATTGTTTAAAAGTATTAGTAAATTATTTTTCCCTTTATAGTCACTAAATGACAGTAATCTGTTCAATAACCATTTAAATTATTATGATCTTCTATTTATATTATTATTTATAATTGCAAACATCTCATTTTAAATATTAATTTTAAAATCTATCTTAATCTTTTTCTTTAAAATAAAATGAAATTAGCTTTTCAAATATAAATAAAATTATGAAAAAAATGATATAAAAACCATAAATATAATTTCTCAGTTTATCACCTCATACACAAGTGCATTATAAGAATAATTTTTGAAAATAAATTACACTAATATTGATGTTAGCATTCAATTATGCATATGAGAAAATTTTTTTCTGTATTTCTACAATTTCTTACAGAAATTATTCATAAATTAAAATAATATTAATTTATTTAAAGAAATTACTTATACAAATCATAAATTGATATATCCAGATTTTTATTTATCTCTATAAATTTCTATATTATTTTATTAGAGTATATTATTTATCACAAACATAATTAAGAAGTTAAGAATATAGCATGCTTTTTTTATTTGAAAGAGATTTGGTCAGCTATTTTAGTAAAGTGAAAAAATAATCATCACTTTCTTCCTTTTTATATATAGACAATAGATACAAGCTCAATTTTTTAGATATAACTATTTATTTATTTTTTAAAGAAAGCTGAGTGCTTTCAGCTTGATTAAGTTCTCTTCAGCAGTTTTTAGTTTACATACATTCTATTTATGTAGGTAAATTAAAAACTAACAAGTTTTTTAGAAATTCTATTTTAAAAATGATCTAACAAATATCTATTGATTTAAATCAGCAACTTTTCTATATATGAAAACTTATTTTTCTTAGCACAAAATATAAACATCAACCTTGGGAAATAAATAAATTTAAAAGTGCCAAGCTTCAAAATAGGTGGAAATGATTGACATTTAATTAGAAGTACTTTCCACTTTATTAAATCCTCTTTAGTTTTTTACAAAACATAAAATAGAACAGCTTTAGAATGTATACATTCTAACAGAATGCAAAGTTGAAACATCTACCTTGGGAAATAAATTAATTAAAAATGTCAAGCTCAAAAGGGGTAGAAAATTATTTTCTACTTAATTTGACACTTTAAGCTTTATATTTTTAATAATTAATAGCAAACATAAAGATATAAAAAAATTTTTAAATGTCAAATAACTTTGTGTATATTTACCAAACTCTATCATGAAGTATGCTTAATCTTACCTGCTGAGTCATATTTCCATATAATTTGAAAAATCTGACAGGAGCATCAACTTCTTTCAGTAATTTTCCAAGAATATCAGAAAATAATATGTAATGATATTCAACAACATCTTGCGTTGACATGAAAATTATGGCTTTTAGTGTCCCTTTAACACATTTGTCTATAATAAATGCTGACAAACATACCAAGCGTAATTTGGTTGGTGAGATAATAAAATACTGATCAAGATGTGATGACACAACAAATTCATCAGATGGCATGACACGATCAAAAGTAGTTGCAGATACATCCACAATAGCTGGATTCACAAGACTCATTCCAGCAAGTCTTTCTACATCTTAATAAAAATTAAATTTAAATTTTGTATCATATATATTTAATATTATAATATAAAATTCTGAAATTTCAGTTACCTTTGGATAAAGTTGCAGAAAGCAGCATTGTTTGCCTTTGAAATTGGCCATGTTCTGTGAGATATGAAATTATTTTTGATACGGACTGTTCAAAACCTAATTCAAACAATCTAAAATAAAATTTTATAATTGTTTTTTTTAATCAACATTACAGAAAATTATACTGTATTAGAATTTTAAACTTTTTATTTATATAATGCAGGGGTGGCCAATGCACTGACTGTGGTTACTAGTCAACTTGTAAGCTGTGAGAGTTAGCCTGTGGTGGTCTGTCATATTTTCTATATCAAAAATTGTTATTGTTATTTGAAATCACTGGCAATCTACTTTATAGACTATATTATTATCTATAAAGCAGACCAACAATGAATTTTGAAATGAAAAGTATGCTCAAACCTAAAATGGTTGGCCATCACTAATATAACGTATAAACAAATTACTGGAGATATTTCTATTATAAATAAATTACTTATAAAAAGAAATGAAAAAATTTTCTAATTTTATATAAATTTAATAATTAATAAATACTTTATGAAATAAGTATAAATGTAAGTAAATGCCATTTCAAAGATTAATAAAGAAAAATAATGAACTAACCTATCAGCTTCATCGATGACTAACCATCTTACGTTATTAACATTTAAATTTGATGTATGTTCAATATGATCTATTAATCGTCCTGGTGTTGAAATTAATACTGTTATGCCTTTCCTTATTCTGAAATGAAATAACTCTAATAAAAATCAAATTAATTATATTATTATTTTATAAGAAAAATTTTGGCTATGGAATGATTCAATTATTATTTGTATTTCTTAACAAATATAATACCATTAATTCTTCCAGCATTAAAAAAATACTGTACTTAGAATCATCAATATTTATATATAACATCTTTCCTGATAGAAATTATAAAAAAGTTTTTTCTTTTTTATTCTTTTATACCACAAAAATTTACAATCAAAGAAAATATTAATACCAATAATATAAATATCAAGGGAACTTCCACTTGGAGACACAAATATAAGACAGTTACTACTGAGACATTCGAGATTTGGCTAAATTTTAGAATATATGAACTCAATATGAAACTTCTTGTGCGATTTTCTCGACAATGCTTGAGTAGTGCACTTTACTCTCTTGCGATTTTCTCGACAATGCTTGAGTAGTGCACTTTATTGCTCCCCGTGCGATTTTCTCGACAATCCTGGAGTAGTGCACTTTATTACTCACATGATTTTCTCGACAATGCTTGAGTAGTGCACTTTATTGCTCACACATTGTATTGTCTTAGAGAACTATTACAAGTATGTGCAATTTCAAAAAAATCGGTGACCCGAATGTCTGAACTCCCTTGTAAGATTGAATAATCACATTGAATATATCTGAAATATCTGATTTTAATAAAGAATGATTTATCATTATACTTAAGTTTATTCAAATATATGTTATATAGCTTTATTATTTAGTTTATAATCAATAATCATTTACAATGGAAACCTGATTTGCATAATAAACATTCCCAAAAAGAATAATGCAAAATAAAATATCATAAATTATAAAAATACTTTCTATAAGAATCTAGTGAAATACTAAAGAAAGATTCTTAAACTTTATATTTGAATTTTATATACTATTTTAATAATGAAATTATGAATGAATGAAAGCATGTTAACAAAACTAAAATGCTAATAATCTGAATTATAATTTTTACCATTAATCAGAAAAATACCATATTTTAACTCAAAACTGAATCACAGACTTTCAGTATAATGTCAATATTATATTTTTGAATCAGTCAAACCACAAAATTTTCACTCTATAATCAAAATACAGCAAATAAATTAGCACATTCAGCAGTGTCATCAACACACAAAAATATATTTTATTTGGAAACGTTTTCGATATCATAGATATCCTCTTCAGCTTTCTGTTTAGAATGATAACCGTAAAGAATACGTTAACAGAAAATGCATCTCGCGCTTTTATTTTTTAAAAAATATTTTGATTACTAAGTTGGAAAAGCAGTTAAAAAACAAACTTCTATGTTCTCTCTATAGCTAGTAATATTGTATCTAATTAATAAATATAAAATAGACCATATTGTATATGATAATTAATATTGGATTAAACATTTAAAATGATTATTTGATGGCAACAACTTTAGTAAAAATTTATTATTAAATATTTATTTACAGTTTAATAGTTCCAAATTTGTATATAAATATGTGTTTGAAAAATTATTATTTTCACAAATATAAGACAGTTACTAGCACAATATTTAAAGTGGAAAAAGGAACATACACATAGTAGCGCTTTCAACTTTAATAAGTCATCATCAGCACATAAAAAATTACAGGTTTTGGAACATAAGAACATAAGAATATAAATTATAGAACATATGAACCTTATAAAATTCAAAATTTAAATTATATGGAAAAAGGTTTTCCATATAATTTAAATTTTGAATTTTATAAGGTTCATATGTTCTATAATTTATATTCTTATGTTCTTATGTTCCAAAACCTATAACTTTTATGCGCTGATGATGACTTATTAAAGTTGAAAGCGCTTCTGTGATTGTGTGTTCCTTTTTCCACTTTAAATATTGTGCTAGTAACTGTCTTATATTTGTGATAAAAATTGTTTGGTTTTTATTACATTTAATAATTGTTAAAAACTTTATCGACGAAAGTCATTCGGAATAGTTTTTATTTGTTACAAATGCCGAGAGAAGTAATTTTCAAATGCACCACACTCATTTTGCAATCAGAAAGTTAGTATTTTTACAGAATAGAAAGTGGCGTCATCTATTGACAAAAAATATATAGAAACCATCATTGATATAAACATATATAAAATATTTAAAACAAATAAAAAAAATATAAATAACTGTATTTATATAAAACAATGTAAAAAAAAATAATAATAATAAAATAAATAAATAAAAATACAAAAATTGTCAAAGCTAAAAATTGAACCAACAATCACGCAATTATGAAAGCAAATCTTCAACCACTATGCTACTGAGACATTCAAGTTAATTAAATTTTAGAAGTATATGAACTCAATACGAAACTTCTCCTGCGATTTTCTCGATAATACTTGAGTAGTGCACTTTTGCTCACACATTATATTGTCCTAGGAGGCTACTACAAGTATACAAAATTTCAAAAAAATCGGTGACCCGAATGTCTGAATCTCCCCTTGTAAGATAATATATGCATGTAATTATGCAATAACAATTTATACCATATTATAAATTCATAATAACTTAAAATATATAATATAAAAATTACAAAAAAAATTCTTGTAATGTAAAAATTCTTTTAATTATATTCACACACAACAAGCTTATTTAATGAACAAGCTTATTTTTATAATTAAATCTTTTTGGTTCATTAACCCATCATAGTAAACTACAGTAGTTTACTATGATAATACTGATGATAGATTAATACCCAAAAGTACTTTATAATAAAATATTTTCAGTTTATTAAATAAGTTTATTGTTGTGTGTTAATTTTGTTTCACGAATAAGGACTTTTTGAGGAAAAAGTTTTATATAAGTAAGAATTAAATTTATTACTGTTAATTATATAAAATATTCATAATTTATTTTTTAGTTGCAATTGAATTATTTTTTCAACTCTCTTATATTTAGTTATTTTAATATTTTATTTTCATTTATTAGCACAGAACTATAAATCATAGTTTGATTTGTATGTGATATTAACTTTATTCAGACTAATATAAGAAGTGAAAATTTTAATTTACAAATAATTTTTAAAGATATTATTATTTGAAAATATATATAATTCCATTTATAATCTGGATGCTGTGTAGATTAAAATAAAAATTTAGATTATATTTTACATTTTGCAATATATATATATATTTTTTTTGAAAATATATAATCTAAATCATTATATTTATTTAAAAAGTTTTATATAAGTAAGAATTAAATTTTAATATTAGCATGAAGTTTAGTAATATTTCTTATTTTATAAAGTTATTTTATATTTTAAAAAAGTAAAATTACCTTGCTTTTTCTGACTTTTTTTTCTCACCACCAATCAAGTAACCAGGTACTATCCAAGTAAAAGCCTTAAAAAATTTTAATATACATTAAAAAAGCATAAAGAGTATCTGAAATTTCATACTAGTTAAAAAAAATTCATGACATATATTTATAAAACTGTTTGAAAGTATAAAAGGCAATTAATATCATTAAAATAGATACTTTTTTTATTTTCTTCTAAGATAAAGATTAAAGCACTTTAGAGAATAAAAAGTAAATCCAATTTATTATTAGAAAATATTTTCTTCACTTTAAAGCATCTCCTTATATTTCTTTATAACAAAAACTATGTACAATAAACTATTATGGAAAATATATAATTTTCATTAAACAACATATGTTTTTTAATTTAAACATTCTAAAGTTTAAATTAAAAAACAATTGATCTTGTCAGAATAATTTGAATATCAAAACAGAATGACCATTATTCATTTATATTATGATTAACAGCTTATTAAGCTTAGCTTTTATTTTAAAGAAGGATATTCAGGATCAAGAGATTATAGTACTTTTAGTTAATTTTAGAAATTAAATTAGTAGCAAAATGGTGTAATGAAATTTTGTTTTATTTCTTTTTCTTGCTTTCTAAAATTTGGAGCCCATGACAATTGAAAAATTGGATTATCTTTTCAGTCAATCATGAATGACGAAGAAAATAATAAAAATGTTTCCTAAAAATAAACTGTCTCAGTTTGATTTGTCTTAAAGTTATTCTTTCATGCTGATGTTAAAATGCTGAACAATTTTTAACATTAAATGGAAAAACATAATAAGTTTTCAATGCAAGCTTTTATATTCAATTAAAGTTTGAATTCAATCTAGAAGTAATTAATCATCTTAAATTTAGTTTATTGGTTTACAACATACAAAATTTTGTAAAATGTTATATTTAAATATTATTAGTATTAGATACAATATATAATTAAGTAAACAAATCTTATTATTTATAAGCTTTACAGTAATTAATTTAACTTACTCTAGATAATTTTTCAAAACATTCGTAACTCTGGATGGCAAGCTGAAATATAAAAAGTTATTAAAGAAGTTTTAAATTAAAATTATATATATCATCTAAATTACTTGAAAAAATAAAAGATTGCAGATTAAGCACATTCATTATATTATATATAAAGCGAGGCCTCTCACTGTGTCATATATGCGCTAGAGATCTGTAATTGTAAACCATGATAGGTCAGTATCTTCTAATAATATGCTTTATTTTTTGTTTTGACACATCCTGTTTAATCATAGTTATAAGTGTGATAGAAAAAGTGTCATGCTGGACAAAACTGAATATCTAGCATGATACAGTTCCTTCATCTTAAAGGAGAAACTGCACAAAAAAATCTGCAAAGAAATGTCAGCTGTGTATGGCAAGGAATGTCCATTTCTGTATCTATCAACACGTTCATAAGAAACCAAATAAGTTACCTATGAGTTTTTGATAGAATTACTTTTGCCCTTTAGAAATTTCCCACAAACAGGATGCACAACTGTTTGTTAGGACGTGAGCTATAGAAAGGGCTAGGAATGTCTATTATATAAGATTGTGAAATGATGGAAATGAAAATTCAAATGGGCTGCATCAGCCTATATCAGTCTACCCAAAAGAAGATCACCTAGAAAGATCATGTTGTCTGTATTTTGACAACATGACCTTTCCAAAATACAGACAACATGATCCATCGAAAAGGGTTGACAATAACAGGAACTTGTTACGAAAGTTATAGGACAGTATCAAGTTAAAAAGAAAAGAAATTTTGTGATTTTCTGCCAAAAGATGTGTTACTGTTAGCTAACAATGCACCTGCACAGTGAATTGCAGAAATAGTTACTTTTCTATGCAAATATGTCTATGAATCTTGTCCCATCCCCCATATTCTCCCAAGCAGGCACCATCAGAGTTCTTCCTTTTTTGAAATATGAAAAAATACTTATGGGGAAGAAGTTTCTTTGATGTTGAGAAGGTCATTACTGCTGCAAAGAGCTGGTTTGCCTCCAAATATGCTGATTTATACAAAGATGGGATTAAATAACTGCTTGATAGATATGAGAAGTGTATGGCCATAGAAGGTGGATATGTTGAGAAGGAAAAGTTTGGAGAACCAAATTTCAGATCCTTAGCACATTCCATGTCATGATGAGGATAAGAACTTTTTGGCCTCCCATATATGTTTCATAATCATGACAAAAATCAACAAGAGATTATAAATCTTATTTTAAATAAATGCTTAGAGACTATTCATAAAGAAATAATTTGGTATATTTTATTATATTTTAAATTATATTATTATTTGGAAAGATTATAATATAGAAATTTGTTATTTAGATTTTTAAAAAATAAATAAATGAATTTCTTATATTTATTCAGATTTTTTATCTTTCAAGATAAAATTTCTGAATATTATTATTTTCAAATGAAAAATTTGATTTTCTTCATATAAGAAATATTGCTTAATTTGTTATATAGCTAAAATATTTTGTTTATATTTAATAGACAATCCTCTCGATACCAGTTCCTCATATTTAAAAATATTCATATTTGTAACTATAAAATAAAAAGAAACTTTTCCATTCCATAATTTTTGCAATGTAATAAACTGGAAGCTGAACTAATATAATTTCTGTAAGTATGAAATTCCATAAAAAAGGAATTTATAAAATTCAATAACTATATATATATATTTATTAACTTTTGAAATTTAAATTATTATACAATATTTCTCAAAACTGCAAATATAGTCGGACATCCATATATCAAAATTGAAGGTGTCTTAGAAAAATTTTGACATATAGAAACTTCGTTATATAGAAATCTGAATTTTCTCTAATGTAGTATAGTAGTTAAGTGATATTTTCTCTGTATCGCCTTTTTCGCAGCCATTTCAACACTGCTTCGTCTACGTCATCGTACTTACATGTCCTTAATCGTTTTCTGTCACCTCCTGCAACTTCATGACTTTTTAAAATAGATTCCCAATTCTTTAGTATTGTTGACACTGTACTTTGTGAAATCCCAAATTTCTGCACAACATCTTTTTTCTCACTCCACAGTCCACATCTTTTAGCAATTCCACTTTTTCCACGACACTCAACGATTTTCTCTTTGACATGGTAAACGTTTTAGTAGAGCTGAACAAAGACTTGTGAGGAAGTTAACTTTGACCTGTCCTAATTTTATTTTATTATGCACTCTATTATTTATTTATCGTTATTTTCCTATATGCTAACGTATTATATTTTAGTTTAAAAGTTAACTTACTTCCACCTTCTCCGTCGTAGTTTTCCATTGGAAAAATCTTTTGACCTGCAAATAATCTTGATCTTTGACCTAAACCTTAAGGTAAAGGGTATATCCGATTGTGAAATTTTCTGCTCTTTCCATTGCTGGGGTCAAAAGTAGGTCTTCCCATTTAAAAAAACTGACTTGACTCTCAAATGACATTGAAGGTCAAGGTCAAGGTCAGATTTAAGGTCACCAATTGATTGCCCCTTCGAAACCCAACAACTTTTGTCTACAACTTTTTCTGAAATAATGAGATCCAATTAAGATATTTCGTTGTCTCAAGATAAAAAACTCACCCTGTATATCCCAGACTTGATTCCAAGTAATTTTATCTGTTTAGGCAATTGAAAAAATATCTGATGGAACAGCAGTTCAAAAATGATGAAGTGAAAACAATCACATGACTACATATTCTACTGAATGATTTCTTTTGTAAGAATATTTTACAGCTTTCCACCATTGAGCTGAATGCTTGAATATAAATGGGAGTTATGCAAAAAAATAATTTTAGTATTTTGATATGTACTAGTTTCAGTTGCTTTGAAATTCACATCTTTCATAAAAAAAGTTGTTGATTACTTTTTGAATCACCTCATAGTTCCATTTACCATCTAGTTATATATTAAAAATAAAAACAAGCACTTTTTTTTAGTAGGAAAATCCTCTTTTATTTGAATAAAAAAATTATAATATGCAGAATAATGTTTTCAGTTTCATAAAACCATCTTCAGTTCTAACAACAAATAAACAGAATAATTTCAAGTAATAGAGTAGAATAGATTAAATTTAAAATGTTATGCATTTTATATTAATAAATAGTACAGTATATATAAAAAAATATTAAACATGTTAATATTTTACAAAAGATAATTAATACAATTAATATATATCATATTTTTCATTAAATATTATTTATATTATATTAGGCATATACTTTGTTAAGAAAATGTAGATTAAAGATTAAAGAACTCAATTTTATATTACTATCAATTTCTGTGCACTATTGCTAGGACAAGGGAATAGTTTCCAGGATATTTGCATTTATCATAACTGCTTTTTTTCTGTATCCATAGAGCTTCTGCTATGCTTACTTCTTTATAATCAATGACTTGTTTTATTATCCTTATTTTGTTTTAGTATACATCAAGGATTATCTTCATATCAGGGTATTTCAGGTCTCTAGCTCTTCTGACGCACGAATAAACTATAGGTTACCATTATACAAAATGTTGAAACCACCTTTTACTTTCTTGACAAACCATTCAAATATAAGTGGTAATCTATGATTTTTTTCATGCATCAGAGGAGATAAAGATCTGAAATGTCCTGATATGAAGTCCAGTATATATATATACCTGGTATCAGCAATAAATAAAGACACAAACTGAAGAAAATAATATATTGGTAAAATGTGTAAATCCTTAAGGCAGAGGTTAAAAAAGCATAAGAGGGATATAATTTATAGTAATCTTAGTATGCATTATCAGAAAGGTTCTATGAAGTAGAATTTGATATTGATAGAACAAAGACAAATCAAAGTCTGTGGTTATAGAAAAGCAAGCATAGCTGAGGCCCATTGAATGCACTGAATCCGATCACTTAGTATCCACTGGTGAAAATCAATGTAAAACCATACAGAAAAAAATAAAATCAATATTAGACAAGAAGCTATAATTGACTGAAACATAATCACAAAAAGAGATTATTTTTACAAAATAGCAAAACAACTATTCTATTGATAGTTTCATGCAAATGTGTTAATTTACAACATTTTTAATTGATTTATTTATGTTATATATATAGTTTATTGATTTTATGCATTATAATGAATAAAGAAAAGAATTTTATTATAAAAATTCAATAATTATTTATTTTGTGTAACCATTATCAATAATAACTTAAAGATAAATATATTAAATCCTCTATAATGCAGATTTGTATAACATGACAGAAAAATTGTCAAGTGGTCATGGAAATGCATCAAACATAGTTTTGTTTTTATTTCAATCAACAGTTATCAAACACTTATCAATGAGAATCATTTGAAACAATTTTTAATTTTGCTATTACAATTTCCAAGGGAAGTAAATATTTTAAAATATAACATCTTTAAACACAATTCATATTTTATCCCATATGTCTCATATAAAGCAGTTTCCTATAATGTAGAGTATTCCCTATATTGTACAAGAATTCACTGTGTAGGAAATTGCATTTAATTATGATTAACTATTAAAACACATCTATGGTTTGGAATATTTGGGAAGAAGCAGTTTTGATAAATAAAAATATCTTGCTTTCTGGCAATGATGCATCAGAAATGGATAGTAACATACAATATGGCACTTTAGACTTTAATTTACATATGCTTAACATAAGATATCCCCAATGTAATATAAATAAATATTTAATGAAAGATGTCATAATATGCATTAATCATATTAGTAATCTTTGTAAAATATTAACTTTATATATATATATCTAAAATAGTTTTTAATTTTATCTAAAATAGTTCATTAGGGATAAAATGTTGTTAGTTAGTTAGGTTGAATTATATTATCTGACCTGAGTAAATCTGTCTGCCTGAATTTTCCACGAAGACTCATGACCAATGCTCGAAATAATTTTGAAAATCCAGTAGCCAAAAGAAAATTCTGATCACCAACCCCCCTCTCCTTCTCTCCAAAAAAACAAAAAGACATTTGCATAAATTTACCAGCAAATGCGTTTTTCACAACACAATCGGGGAAGTACCACGTGTTATGCGAGCTGTGCATTTCACAATGACTACGTTGAAAGTATTACGTCACATATACTGTACATTCAAACATTAATTTCAGGCAATGAAATAAATACCCGTCATTTCAATAAACAGCTACTAGACCATTCGCTAAAATATTTCAGAAGTTCACAAAATTCTCCACAACCTCACATAATCAGCACGAAACAACACGAATGGCAAAAGATCTTCTGTTTTCTTCTTTCTTTATCTTCCAAAAATTCTTGAAATCAATTGAAGCACAAACATAGGAGATTAAAAACTAATTTATTTAGAAAAGTTTTCGGCTATTCGATAACTTTCTGAAAATTACCTGCGTTAATAAGTGACAATCAAAATGCACCTTGCAAATCTTGCTGGGGTACGACAGTATTAAAAATCCCAGCGGAATTTCGACTCCCTTTTTATCTTACTCTCTAATTAAAGGTTCTTGAGTTCATTGGTGAAGGTCCCATGAGGGGCAGAAGTCCCGTTATGGGGTTCGAAACCACGTTTCTTTACGATTTTCTGCAAAACTTTTATAGATAATCGGTACTCAAGTTATGGGGCTCGAAATCCCATTTCCTTACGATTTTCTGCAAAACTTTTATAGATAATCGGATATTTTCACATTTCTTTACAATTTTCTGCAAAACTTTTATAGATAATCGGATATTTTACCACGTTTCTTTATGATTTTCTGCAAAACTTTTATAGATAATTGGATATTTTAAACGATTTTAGATGTATCTTACCATTCCAAATCGAATGCAATCAATTTAAATAAACTATGACTTATCTTTACGAAGTTACATAATTTTTTTGCTTACAACGATATATCCATTCTGAAGCTTGGTAGAATTCTCAAATATTTAATTTATTGTTTGTATGTAAAACATCCTATTAATTATATTACATTCGTTCACTTTTCCACATTGAATAATAATAAATCAAATATAGAACTTTGAAGTCATTTTTTCGGTCAGTCGAAAGAGTTAAATATGAACAGTATATATCCTCCATTAAACTTCAAGTAAAATGTATAAAAAAAAGCCAAATTGTTAAAAGCATTATCCAAGTGGATTTTACTTTTCCTAATAAGATATTCTGGATTTAAACTATTTCTGTTTTATTTTAATCAAATAACAGAACACAGTACTCCACAAGTAAAAGCAGTTTTCTTTCAAACAATCTCAAGTCCACACAACACGTGTTTATTTTTCACATTTCATTGGTTCACAGGCTTTATATCATGAATTGTCTTAATTATTGTATTACCTAGTTAAAATCTATGATCTTTTCTTTATCTGCATAGAATAGCCCAAAGTTTTCCAATGATATGCTTGAGTTTTAATCAACGATATATATTGATGGTTTTAATAAGAAAGTCTGCAAGGTCTCTGCCAAGTCTCCTGATGATATCAGAACTGGTTGAGCTATATGATTGGTCAATCACCATATGAGGCAACCTTTATTTTCACCAATTTTTCACCCATCAGCTATTACCATTTACCTAAAATGAATTGTTTAGCCCTCTCAATGGGTTTATATATCTAATCTGTGGGCTAAACAATTTGTTTTAGGTAAATGGTAATAGCTGATGGATGAAAATGAAGAGGGCTAAATGAATTGGCTCCCTCTTTTGTGAACTAGAGGCACTACAGAATTTTTCTCGTCAGAGTTGGACTATACAGAAAAAAACATGAAAATAAATTGTGGGGAGTATTAATCAAGCATTTCCAAGGTTATCTCATCACACTCGCCAGTTGCAATTTTTTAGTCGCCAATGGCGAGCTGGCAACCGTTATTTCGAGCCCTGTATATATTACTTATAGCCGCCAATGGCAAGCTGGCGACCGTTATTTCGAGCCTTGCTCATGACTATATTTACCTTATTTTTGGAGCATTGATATTAACCTAGACCAATAAATCTTCTAAATTAATTACATTGTATGTCTCCCTGAATTGGAAATCTTCCAATCTCTTAGTTGTCTAACTGATTAGTGTTAGAATAGTAAGCTGAAGATCCTCATTTGATTCCAGACCAAGGTAAATTTTTAATTTTGGTAAATTAATAAAATTATAGTTCAGTCATTAAATAAGAAATAGTGCCATCATATCCTAAACTTAAATAATTAATTATTAATCCAATAGCTGGTGGCACCATAGTGTAATTAATAAACAATTAATAAATTGGCAGTTTATTTTTGAAATAGTTCAAACTAGGGATAAAATTTGGCTTGTTTAGAATTATTTATGTTTATATTCCATATACAGTCAAAAATATGGAAACTCTCTTAGCTTTAGTCATGCATTTCCATCATTTGTAATCCTTATCAATAAATAAATTTCTAATTTTGAATAATATCCTTTTTTTAATGACTTTATTTATCTTAGAACATGATGTTGTTTATAATGCATTGTTTACAATGTAGGCACAAGTACAATTGATCCATTAACACTTAAATTAGTGATTCATAGCTATAGCTTGTCTATTTCATTATTGCTATTGATAATGCATGAGAAGGAAGAGCAATGAAAAGGAGAAACTAAAAGAAAAACCTAACAAAACAGATTATTATTAAATTAATTAAAAATATTAAAATTAATACATTTTTTTTGAAAAAATCAATAAATAATATAATTCAGATTATCATAAAAATTAAAATATACTGCTGAAAATTCTATTTTGTTTTTTACTTTTACCAATGCTCGTGGATTGTTGAACATTAAATACGTTTAGTTTATACATAAAAGTTTATATATTTTGTGAAAAGCCATTCACCAAGTGGTTTCCTTTACCATGGTTCTTGCTGTTTTGTCCTCGGATACAGATTGTTCATCTGCAGATCATAACCCCATTGAAAATTGAAGAATGGCTGATAGCCAATGTTTATCTATCAATTTCATAATAGTAAATGACCAAAATAAGTAATCAATAAGTTTAAGAATAAAAACATTAATGTAAAACTTAATTATTGCAAAATAAATCAAAAAGATTAATCAAGACAATTTTAAACAATACTTATGACTATAACAGAAGAGAATTGCAGTTATAGTCATAAGCAGCAGACTTAGCAAATACACTGATAACTAGTACATCACACCAAACATCCATAGGCAATAATCCCAACAGTCCACCACAACAATAGTCAACACCAGATGATGAACATAAACATGGATTAAAAAACAAAATAAACAAACAAAGTGTTTGTTTTTCAGTCTGTTTTCTATGTCCATTCTCTACTGATGACCACTTCCAAATGCTGGATCTCTTCTTATCTGATTAAAACTAACATCCTTGTTTAAATCGTGAATTCATTTACATAATTTTTCTTCTATAAAAAATTTCTATAGTTTTTTATTTTTGCAAAATAATTAGTATTTCAAAATTTATAATAAATAAAGCATTAAAATTGCTGGTGATTGTCCTGCCTTCACAATATTATAAAATAAGTAATATTCTTCCAATTTGAGCTGATGGCAATGTGCCACTGAACCATATGGTTGGATGAAAAATGGTGTCCAGACGAGTAAGTGTAGTACTATGATCCTTCATATCTTTATATATGTTCATGATTTATAGCTGTTAATATAGATTTACTATACTCTAGTATATAGTGTGTACAATAGTATTCTATAAGAGAATTTAAACTTAGGAAATTCATATTTATATAGGAGTACTAGAACAGAAATATTGTGTATTGTGTGATATTATTGTAATATATTGTTTATTATATAAATAAATTCTGACTTATGCAATATTCCAAAAAAAAAAAAATAATAATAATAATCATTCTCAATTATAAACAACTAACGTACAGGGGATAAACCATTTTGCAAATTAATAATGAACAAGCCAAACTTCCCCTGGCGGATAAAGTTTTAAGTTATATTTTAGAATAATAATTATTTTTGAATTACAGCTACGGTGCCACCATCTATTGAATTAATGATTAAATAATTTTATAATTACGTACTAGGGTGGCGCCATCTAGTAATTAATGATTAAACAATAGATGGTGGCACCATAGCTGTAATTCAAAAATAATTATTATTCTAAAATATAACTTAAAACTTTATCCGCCAGGGGAAGTTTGGCTTGTTCATTATTAATTTGAATAATCATTCTTTAATATATTCCTGTGAATCATTGAAATAAAATAAATTGAAGTTTAAAATTTCTGTTTAGAGTTATTTTGTTTTTTTTTTCAATAATACTATAATAAAAAATATTAAAACAGTAAAACTTTCCAATTTTTTTCTATCAAAATATTACTATTGATAATTAACTGTTGATGGTACAGTTAAGTATGTAACTTAGTATATCTTATAGCTATTGTAATATGATTTAAATTATACATATACATTGTGTTATGATTTTACATATCTCCTATTGAGTAATAGTCTATCTAGACAGTATATATTTTAAAATAATTATGTAATAATTTATATAAATTTGATGTTTCGAAATTCTTTAGGAAATTAACTACTGCATAAATTGGAATATCCATATGAATGTTTTTCTCTTTTCTTTTACATTTGAGAATAATTTTTTTAATTAAATTTCTAGCTTGAAATGTATGAAAATGGAAGATTTGATAAAATCAATATTATTATTAGAACAAACTTCAGATAAAAGACAAAAGGTATTTCAATTATTTTTTATACAGGAAAACCTGTGCTGGTGACTACCTGAGCTAGGTGGCCAACTGCAAACCATGACCACCTTAATATCTGCCCAAGCATATTGTGGGATTTTAACCTGTGTAAAATGGCCATCTATGTTTCGCAGCCATGGCCAGTGATATTTAATTTCAACACCTTGTGCGCAACATATACTAGGTAGCCAGCAATATTTTGATCAGAAATGCCAGATGTGCTCTAGATCTTCTATCAGCTGAGCATTCTAAAGTGAAAAAATCCCGAAAACAGACATTAACTGGTAATTTCTTTCCTTATATTTAATTAATAATGTGAAACTGTGTCATGAACTTTGTATTTTAAACTTTGATATTTAATAAAGAAATTTGTAGCTAACTGTTTCTGATGGCCAACCTATGCCTGGAGACCACAATTTCAGCTGCCAAAAGCTAGCCACCTAGCACAAGTTTTCCTGTAATTCAATTTATGTCTAATATTTACCTACAACTTAATTATTGTTTTCAGCACATAGGAGGAAATTTAATAATAATATAAATTTTCTTAATGTTATCAGTTCAATTTTATAAAAAAAGAAACTTTTATTGAATTTGTTGTATACAATCATAAAACCTAATTTTTAAATTTTTTGGAATGAATAGCAAGTTTTTATGTTAGAAATATTGAATTATGTTGAACATGTAGTGTAATGCTCTTAAATTTTATCTTATATTTTGCCATTAATTAAAAAAAAAATATTTAAATAAATATATATTATTTAATTCAGATTTTGTTTTTAAAAAAATTATTTTTAATATTTACAACTTAATACTCTCTTATTTTAGATTTAATATTTTTTTCATTTTATTTAGTATTCAAAAACAATAGAAGAACATGCCACAAATCTACAAATGAAGTATGAAAATTATGTTTATGGAACTCCAGCTGTGCATGAATTAGGAAAGAAAGGTAAATTGATTAGAAAATTGTTTGAGATTTATTTTTTTATAGAAGTTTTACTATAATTTTTGTTGGCCCAAATAGAACTTAAATTTGTCCAGAAAGATACAATTGAATATAAGTAATTAAAAAATTATTAAAATCTGTACTGGCATGAAAAATATGAGAATATTTATTATAGATTAAATGAAAACTTATTTTAAAATATAATTGAAAAGCTATATTATCATTGAGTAAAGAAAATACTTATTAAATAATAATAATATGAAATTAGATATATGTTGGATGTATGAATACAAATATATAAAAATAATTTTTCACTTGAAGTAGCCTATTAATTTGTAGATTTAGTAGGTTTCTGATTTCCCGTGATTTCAAGTATTGAAGTTTCATAGATAAATAATTTTTCCTTTGTGCTAGATATGAAATAATATAAATAAATATAATTTTTTGCTAAAAATCTTCTTAAATTATTAAATCACATAATTCTAATTAATAAGTATTTTAGAAACATATTAAATTATTAATATTAACAGGGACATGAATAAATTAATTAGAAAAACTTATAAAAAGGTGCATAAATGAAGCATAATGCAATTCTTTTCTTGATCTGTAATGATACATAGTATGAGATAGTTAAACAATAACTTAGCTAAACTATAAATACATAAAAAAAATTATTAATTATCTCAGGTCAATTGAATGATTTAGGAGTAAACTGGTTTTATACAGTTAACCAAAGCTTCTTCAAAAAAAAAAAAAACAGTGGGATGTAATGGAAGGTAGATTATTAATCAAAATATTGTTAATAGATGTCATTTGTTAATCAAGTTTTTAACGTATCCATACATTAATTCATAAGAGATATATTTTGTTTAATCTTTCAGTTTCAAATTTGAAGTGAATATTTACCAGATAAACTGAGTTTTTCACTAATGCAGAGGTGATATATTAGTAAAATAAGATTTTTACATAGGACAAAAAATAAAAAGATAAGCAACAGTAATATATAACTAATATTTTATATTTTTTTATGATGTATAAATTGTTTTATTTTGATTGCATTTTATTTTTAAATATGAAAAGTATTCTTTCTTTTCACAGCATTTTTTATCAGTACTTGTACTTTATTATATTTTTTAGCTATACATTCATAATCAGAAATTAAAATATTTTTGATAGTATATTCAAACGTGTTAAAAAATAATTTAAATTATATCTTAATTTAATAAAATATTCTTTGACAGTTTAAATTTTAAAATGTATTTAATAACTTTCTGTAATAGAATAATTTATGGTCAAAGAAGTCATAGAAAGTAACTTTTAATGAATAAAAACAATTAATTAAATAAAGCCATCTTTCTGTTCATCCATTCAAAATGATGACAGAAATAGATTGTAAAAACTTATTAAAATTACAACTATTTACAAAAATTGATTGAATAGTATATATAGAATTTAAAAAAATATATATATTTTAAATTTTCCACATTTTCTGGAATAGTATATATAGAATTTAAAAAAATATATATTTTTTAAATTTTCCACATTTTCTGATTTTTCATGCTTGTTTCCATCATCAACATAAATAATGAAGAATATAGTTTATTAATTAGCAATAATTTATAAATTTTATTTATAATTTTGATGAAATTATAAATATCTATTATTTTAATAAAATTATTATTCCATTGAAATATTAAAATCATTTAAATTTTTGAATGTCTTTTAGAAATAAGCAGTATATTAATTAAGAATTTTTCAATATTTTAGAATATTTGAAAATGTTGAATTTGAATTCATTTATTCTACAGAATTAAAAGAAAATATAATAAATCAATTTAAAACCAATATTAATTAAAATCTGTTATATAAATAATAAAATTTAAAAATAATTTTGAATTTGCAGATTGATTTCTATTATAAGATATTAAAAATATATTAAACAAAATTTTTAATCAATGGAAAATCATTGTATAATGAACGAGAAAAGAAAGGCCATGCATTTCAGTAAAACAGGCAGCATAAATTCTTTGATATTAAAATTAAATATTCAGTCAAAATATGAATTCGTTAGATTGTTAAATGAAAGAAAATAGATTAATCCAATTGAAAGTTTATTTCACAAAATTATAATTAATATTTATTTTCAAACATAAGTTTATCATTTTGAAATATTAAGCATTTTATTTCCTTTTAAATTATTTCAGATGGTTTAAACAGTTCTAAATATTTATATTTCTTAATACTGATAGAAAAGTTAACTTTTGTGAATAATTAAATCATAAAAAAATACTTACTTGCAATATAATATTTTATTTGGAAACAATTTCTATGAATAAATTGCCCTTATCAACAGTTAACAATGAAACAATAATTTAAAAATTTTTGAATGTCTAGCAAAATTCTGTTGTTCATCAAGTTCAGTGGTTCTCAACCTTTTTTTTCCCCGGGCCACATACATTTGTTTGCTACATTAAGCAGGTCGCAACATGCTATATCAGCAGTCAGCAACTGGTTGGTGTCACATGAAAAAGTTTGACTTCTAAAAAATCGCCTACAAAAAACTCTTGACTTCTCAATTCGTGAATGCCATAGGTGCAGCTACACTTTTGCTACCTCCTGGCCATTAATAGGAGTCATCCAGTATGCTTAAACCCAATATTTACAGCCAAATTAACCCGTAGTGTAATAATTCCGAATTAAACTTTTTATTCTAACGATTAATTTTCATATCAAGGCTATGATACCACCATCAGTTGAATTAATAATTAATTAATTTTTAAATTTGAACTAAGGTGGCGCCATCTAGTAATTAATAATCAGACCATAATTTTTAACTTAATTTTCCCGAAATAAAATTTTGCCACCGCATCGGGACACTATATTGAATTTATTTCAGTATTTAAATCTCATTTTTCGACATAAATTTATTTCAGTATTTAAATCTCATTTTTCGACATTGGGGTTGGAATGGAACTTGGCACCCGTTTTAGATCTCTACTCTTTTGGTGGCCAAACAAACTGATAGAATAGAACTTGGTCCATTTTTTTTTCACATTTTTGTTTTTGGTGGGATAAAAGAATTTCTATATTAGACCTACGTATTCAATCCCGACAAGTCTTATCTTAGAGGTGATTACTTTATGAAGCGTTTTAATCAAAATCAGCGGTAAGTAATGGTTATGACGTCACGCGTGGGTTTCCGGCATCGCGAATAGAAGTTGGATATCAGACAATTTTAGATGTTATGTCTAATAAATAATACAGAAAGTTCAAACATAAAAAATTTTTTATTTACATTTATTATAATGAAAACACGCCGAAATCTGAAAATAGAATAAGAATTAGAAAGAGCATAATTTAACTTACTATGCTATCAAACTAAAAATTAATCATACAGTATTTTTATGGCGAATCCTCATCCTCCAACAGAGGTGTATAGCTTCGAGTGTGTGTACGGTTAAAAATGTTTCCTAGTTTTTCTGTTAACACTGTAAAATAGTATGTTTATTATCTAGTAAATAACACCATCATCAATTAGTAATAATAATAATAAAAAAAACTTTACCACTGAGTGCCATTTCGGCATTTGCCGTCCTATTATGTATTTCTGTAAAAGTAATGTCGTTATAGTGTAACAAATAATATTACTAACAAATAATGATGATAATAATAATAAAGCTTTACCCCTTAACTCAAATTCTAGCTGTTTGATTTTTAAAACTATGAAATAATATTACTAACAAATAATGATGATAATAATAATAATAAAGCTTTACCCCTTAACTCAAATTCTAGCTGTTTGATTTTTAAAACTATATTTGCCCATTCTTCTGTACTCAAGACAGCAACTATGCGATTGTCGTTCATTTTTTGCTGTTTTTAAAAAAAAGATTTCGATTTCGTCAATGAAATAAGATAAAATAATTAAATAACGAAATGCATATTTGACAGAAAATACTGTTAAGTTTAAAATTTACACTCAAGAATTACAGTCTTACCTTGACCGTAAGAAGTTGGTTTAAGTTAGTTTGTGGGTACTTTTTTTTACTTTTTGTGGGCTATAAGAGAAATTCGGATATAAGTGACAAACGTGTCCGGTCCCAGCGAAAAGCCAATGTTTTGTGTGTATTTTTCGTCGGAAATAATGTGTGATTCGGTTATAAGGAAATAATTTTTCATTTTACTATACTCTCCCTTGTGATGACCTACTTTTCATCCTGTTTTACCTCAGCCGACCATCAGTGTAATTTATTTAAAAATAACAAAAATATCATAAAAAGCCAATTTGTTGCTTTTTTTCTCTCTCTCTCTCTTTTTCCCAACAGCAAATCTTAGTTAAACTTATAGCGATAAATAATTCCCTGTCAGGTTAAAATCAACAAGTCGTTGGAATCACTATCAATTCTGATAAATAGAAATCGTTAATTAATTAAAAAATCCAATCCTCGGATTTCTGCGATAGCCAAAATTTTTTGTCATTATTAACAATTTAAAAATTAATGAATACAAATAAATTAAAATAGTAGTTTCTCTAAAGCAGTGGTTCTCAACCTTTTTTACCTCGGGACACATAATTTGTTTGCTACATTAAGTGGGCCGCATACATTTGTTTGCTACATTAAGCGGGCCACGGGCCACATAATTTGTTTGCTACATTAAGTGGGCCGCATACATTTGTTTGTTACATTAAGCGGGCCACAACATGCTATATCAGCAGTCAGCAACTGGTTGGTGTCACATGAAAAGAGTCTGATTTCTAAAAAAATTCTTGACTTCTCAATTCTTGAATGCCATAGGTCAGTGTTTTCCAAACTCCGCTATGACCTGTAAAATTTTATGAGTGCATTAAGAAGGACCTAGCAAATTAGGAAAATTCTAATTTTTCCAGATTTAAAAAAAATTTTTAATATCAGAATTTTTATTTTTGATTGTGGGTGAAGAATTCCAAGCTTTCATTAAATACATGACTGTGCGTTCTGGGCCGCAGGTTGAGAATGGCTGCTCTAAAGAGAGAAAATCTGTAGGTGGTGCTGTACTCTAAAAATGGCGCTACCTAATAATTTGTTATATAAGTTCGTAGAAGTTTTAGTTATACTCAAAGTTTGTGAGATTAAATGACAAGATTTCCGCCCATTTAAATGAGAGGATAATATATAGTAATATTTCCCATTTTATATATACCTCAGATACAAGATCCATAACTGGTAATCGAATAATTACACAACTCAACCGATATAACAACCCTAGTTGAAAACTCTTCAATGTTTACTTTGCCTACCAGACGACGCAATGAGAGGATAATATATAGTAATAATTATTTCCCATTTTATATATACCTCAGATACAAGATCCATAACTGGTAATCGAATAATTACACAACTCAACCGATATAACAACCCTAGTTGAAAACTCTTCAATGTTTACTTTGCCTACCAGACGACGCGCCGATTTGTTGCGCATTCGGATATTAGGGACATCCCTTATAAGAGGCAAAAAAGTGTAGGCCCCATCGATTCCCTTATAACCAGCTTCCACTGTATTTGAACAGGAAACATGAAATTTTATCAAATAACGGAAATAATATATTTATTAATTCAGGCACTACTATAAATTATTAAAATTTCCGTTAATAATCATCATCGTAATTGCACATTGAACTCATTTTTCATCATATATCTAAGGAAAATTGTTTTTTTTTTTTAATGAGAAACGAATTAACGTGAAACTACTTGTCTCAAAAGAATTTTGTGGAAAATAATTAGAATACCAAGTGATTATTTTATTGAAATTATAAAAAATATATATATATATATTTAATGTCATAAAGAAATATTTTAATCAAAATCTGTTCTATATTCAAGTCCTTGCAAGTTACTTGTTATACTTTGTTAAATTTTAGATGCATTAAGTTGAAGGAAAAATTTTTTGCTGATCTGTAACTTAATCGTATTTATACATTTCTTATATTCCACTACCAAAACTATAAAATCACATAATTTTGGACTTTTTTTTATATGGTATTGAATTTTTGCAATTTATTAAAAGGAATCCTAAATGGACTGTACTTGAACTCTTGAGATTATTGAATATAATATAAACATTATTCTTCAATGTCCAAGCTTTGAATAAATTTATGTAAAGTATAATGTACACTTTCAATCATTAAAGAATTTAGAACCAAATAATTATTGTGTCTTTGAGCTTCACTTATACTTCTTAAATATATCTCATTAGAACGAACTGGATTAAATGCTCAAACAAATAGCGATACAGGTATAATTGAATATTTAATTAGAAGTACGGATATTAAAAGTCTAACAGTACATCCATTACCATCGGCAAATGGATGCATATACAAAAACTTAACTAAAAAGTTGATGCAACTTCATACCAATTTTTTTTTTTTTTACTGTAATCCTTAATTTCTTAACTCCTGAAAACAATTTGTTTAAATGTTCTTCAATAAGATGGAGATCTAAATATAAAAAAATCACAGTCAACAGGTTTAGCATATTTTTCCGAAAATATCCTTCATTAACAAATAATTCAGTTCCAATTAATTTTCAATTTCTTTGCTAATTCCACATTAAATTCATGAATTAAACTTTCTACTAGTAGTGAGTCACCAAAAAGATAATTTAATGCAATAAATTTGATAAATTTTGAGTGTTCTTATTATTTTTGAACAATAATTCTCACTCAATGCAGTTTCAATGCTCTCCAATGTCTTTGAAGTTTATCATTAAAATGATGAAGGAAAATTGTCATTGTTTTAACTTATATCTTTTGTTGAAGCTGTAAAAATTATTAATATGTTTCAAATACGAATTTTTATTATATTAATATATTTTACTATATTTGATGTTTTTTGCAATTCAGAATCAAAAACTTTCTAAGTTTCAGATGGTTTCACATAGAAATATATTTTGTTTATTTGAATTTTAAACACAAATAATTCTTTGTAATGCTAAAAAATTTTTTTTATTGTAGTTTGTTTCTATCTACAATGAAATTTAAATACAGAGGAGATTATTATATTTATTCATTAAGAAAATATAAAGGCTGAGACTAATTTTGTAAATATTTTTCACAAGTTTTATTATTACGAAAATAGCCTTGTGATGTTTCTTTCAGAGAAGTTTTCTAGTTAGTATTGATTTGAATGCTATTTTGTTAATATATGAAATTTTATATATTTTCTTTGTTATGGTTGTCAGGAAAAATATATCTTCACTATAAAAAATTATTCTGTAAATTCATATTGCTTGTTTGTAACCTTTATGGTATCAAATTTAGCAATTAATTTTCACTTGTGTGGTATCAGTCTGTCAAGTTATTAGTGGGGTTTGGATATTTCTGAAATATTCATTATTTTTACAGTGATCAAATATTATCAGTTAATGTTAGAAACAAGAATAATGTTAATCATTATATAATTAACATATTAATTGTTAATCTCTTAGTATTAACCTTTTAACAGATAACTTTCCTAAAGGTAACTAAATTCTAAAATATATTTTTTTTCTTACTGTTAAATCGGTTATATTTTTTTATGATGTTTTATAATATAAAATAGATGAAAATTAATTTTTCAGAACATTTATAATAAAATTAATCATAATACATGAAACATCATAAAAATTAAACAACTATCTAATGAAATTTTAATATGACAAAAATAGCATAGAAAAGATGAAAACCAAGAATTACTTTTCTAAAAACTAATTAACTTTCTCCTGATAAAGATACGTTAAATTAGCGTGTTTATACAATATTAATTGATAATATATTGCGAAAACATGTTTTTAAGATATAATTTAATGATAAGTAAAACAATTTTTCAGAGAAGGTTTTCGTTCTGTATCATGAATACGTAAATTAATTTTGTTCACTTTATTCTGATAAATAAATCTTTTTCTCAAGATTTATTTATCAGGATAAAGTTTTTAATTGATAAATGCAGGTAGTTCTTGACTTACAAATTATCATCATGTCATGTTTATGACAGTTCTATTATTGGTAAATACAATTGACTTGAGTTCAAATTCTTGAATAATGGTCTGATATAAAAAAGCATCTTTTTTTGTGTTTGTTAAGTTAATTATGATAAAGTAGACTTTAATAATAATTATTGGTAGTGGGAAGTCCAAAAATTTTGGGATTTCTGACTTATGACAATAGGATTCAAACTGAATCACATTATAAGCTGAGGATTACCTGTATTTGATTACTATTATATTAATTCATTCAACAATTATTTTTGCTCGTCAACTTTTTTTTTAATACTTTAAATCTTGGAATAGTTATCTGGTCAGAATCCTTATAGGTTTCATTTAATGAGTCCTCATCTGCTTTATTTACTAGTTAATAATAATTACAAGAAATAAACTTTAATTACAGAAAAATAATGTCTACAATTAAAAAAAATGTATAAATAAGATTTACCTCATGTCCACTGCAATTCTTAGAATAAGTCTGGTTTCTTAATTCAGAAACAGGAACACATTTTTGATTAAGACATACCTATAATATGAACATATAGAAAATTATATGAATTTTCATTGCAATTTTACATATATCTATCTGATAAATGTTCTTAAATCTACCGATTATAATAATTAAGCCATAAGCTAAACAAAACTTTCCATTTCAGTTGCATTCTAGAAAATATTTGCTTACAGTATTCAACTATTTTTCCTTGAATTACTATACAAATTCTTTTTAGATAATTTTTTTATATTACAGAATTTATTACCTTTTCTATTTCATAAATCCAAATACAATAAAGATCCCATTTAACGCAGGGAATATGTTCCAAAGAAACAAAGTGTTAAATGAAACAGCATTAAACGAGATCATCTTATCATGTAAATAATGGGATAGGTGAAGCAGGACAGTGTATAAAAAATATGCATACCATTTTTGTTATTTTATTTTGTAACATGTATTATTACTACTGTATTACATTAATTATAAACATTTTTTTATTGCTAATATCAATTTGTATTCATAAATCATTCTTAAAAATCAAAAATATTTGAGTAAATAATTTATGTTTGGATGAGGATGGTTTGTTTTTTGTTTTTGCTAAGAAGTCATCTAACGTCATTTGCCTTTTCCTCTTTTGTTTGGCGAGCAATTGTAGATAATGAGACATCACCTCCATGACACTTTGACTTGCCATTGAACTTTTATCAAAATTTGGATCATTTTGTATAAACTGCTCCATAATTTCGGTAATAGTGGCTAAACTTGTTTCAACAAAAATATTAATGAAAGAAAAATGTTCTAACTTCAAGGAATTATAGTTTGGAGTGGCAAAGGAAGCTACTTTGACCCATTGAACTATAGTTCGAAATGGCAGCAATCAGGTTAAAACTAAAATGAGTTAATTGTTATTTTTATTAATATAAAATAACGTTGATGACCAATCATAAATAAGATGTATGGACCGCAGCAAATTTTCATATGTACTGCACTACACTGAAAGCAAATGCTCTGCCAGAGGTCATAGTAGTATCAAAGCAACAAATTAGTGCAATTTCGGATTTATATGAGTATAATGGTGTGAAAATCCATGCCAAAGTGAAACAATTAAAAATATAGAATTTGAAAAAACCCTTTATATTGAAACAGCATTAAGCAAGATCTTATTGTGTTAATATTTTTGCATTACAACATAAGATTTTCAAGATATTATATTGTAAGAAATAACTTGAATATGGATTATATATAGCAAGCTGACTGAAAACTTTTTAGTAATGATATGCAAATTTTGCAAAATAGATCTAGTTTTAATAATTAAACACTAGATTTTAGTTAATAAAATATTCTTATGATTTATTTGTTTAATATATGATAAATATTTACAAGAAATACCATTTATACCATGTGTTTGTGTAACATTGAATTCTTCATGCCAAAAATAGACGATCATCACGCAGAAACGGAGCATCCATAAATTACAACATGCTATTTCAACACTTATTAACTCCCTTCCTACCCGTCATCATTTTTCTATATAATAAATCTTGATCCCTTTATTGTGGAATCACAAATTTGAAGAATCCTTTTTTCCCTACTTATTTTTTCTTTGATTTTGCATAAAATAAAAATCAAAATAAACACAAAATACAGATTTACAAGATTTTAACTTGCAAGATTTGATTCAAATCTGAAGGTCATAAGACAGAGCAAATCAGAAATCACAATTGCTCAAAATTTATGGATGTCTCACTACAAATTGTTATTAGAACACTATATATTATCATAATAAACTTAGCAAACAAAAAACTATTGGAACCAGATACAAAAGAGGATAACTTTGGTATATAAGGTCATTGTGCATGGACTTATATGCACATGAATTGCATTGAGCAATCACAGAATTTATTAATTATATCGCTGTCATAAACAGAAAATAGAAAAAATCATGTTACAGTATTATTTTGCTGCATAAGTTTATATTCTTTAACTTCCAAATAAACCTTATTTCTTACACTTTTATAGCAAAGATATCTCCAAATATGTTATATTACAGTCTTTAGTTTTCAAACAACTAATCATAAATACATTATGTGAGTGTGTTTAGTCTAAGTATTTCAAACAACTCTCACTACAAATATAAAAAAATTTTTGTTTTAGTAACATGATATCACAATCTGAACTCTACTCCCTTCCTCCTACATAAAATTATTATCTCATCTATTTCAAACTTAAATCAAATTATTAAATGTAATGAATTCTGCAAAAAACTGGCAATATATTGATAATGTTAATAAAGTAAAATATCTAAATAGAAGGCTAAGATTTCAAATAAAGCAAGAAATAAAAGTAGTTTATAACTAAATTATTAATATATTTATCATTTCTGATAATAGATAACTATTAATATAATAAATAAAATTATATACAATGCAAATAGAAATTTCAGATTCTGTTTAATTATTATAATATTTAAATAAATAATTAATATTTAGTCAAATTTGCATTTAAAATCTACAGACTAAAAGTTATTTTTATTTACTTATTTAAGGTTATCTACAGACTAAAGGTTATTATAGCAGCATAGATTATCAATGATCATACCATTTCATCACCACATTTAGCTCCATTTGGAGAAAGACCAGGATCCATTGAATTTAATCCTAAATCAATTAATGCTGTTCTACATTGCAAAATTTTTCCTTGTATACTTATATAAGAGCGAGAAAGAATAGCAATAGGTTCAAATCCAAATTCCAATCTTTCATTTGAATGTGTACATTGCAACATTCCACACAGCACATCTCTAAAATTGAAAATTAAATTTTTATTCGTAAAAATGTATTCTATTTAAGATTAACAAAATTAATTTTACCTTTCAGAACATGCCTTATATGTTTTATTGATTCTGTCATAACCACAATTTCCATTAATATTGCCATTTCTATTTTTCTCATAACACTGCACATGGGAAGATCTACCTGTCATACCCCACAATAGTCGACACTGATTGTCATGTGACTGGCATGATCCATCATAACAGTAACCCTATAAATAAATATGTATTTTTGTAATTTATAATTCATATATGATGATTATGAAATTATTTAAATATAAATTTTATTACTTCTCCATCACTACAATTTGTTCCATCCTGCACATGAACATCTGATGGGCAATATTCTGAGAAACCATCACAATATTCAGGAATATTACATTCAGATGATGACATACGACAGATAGTAGCAACAGATTTTAACTAGAAAAAAGAAGAAAATTTTTAACAAATCAAATTATTTTTATTTTTCTAATTCTTTTTTATGTTTTACCTGACAAGAATTAATATCACAGTCACATTCAGATGATGACATACGACAGATATTAGCAACAGATTTTAACTAGAAAAAAGAAGAAAATTTTTAACAAATCAGATTATTTTTATTTTTCTAATTCTTTTTTATGTTTTACCTGACAAGAATTAATATCACAGCATAATCCAGTGGCACAGGTGACATTAGAATTGAGCTGGCAAGAGGTGGCATTGCAACAAGGATTATTGCAAAACTAAATACAAAATTTCTTGTTATAATTTTTAAATTAACATTCAATTAAAATTCAACCATTAAAATTTAAATTACCTCTGGTAATCCACAATCACATTTTTCTCCATCTTCCAAAAAGCTATTTCCACAGATTGGTCCTACAACTATTGATGGAATATTTCGTAAACAATAATCCATTCCATGTTTGAATGCTATACGAATATATTCTCGGGAACAAGAGGACCAATGACGAGGGCTATTTGTTGCACTACAAAAATTTAATTAACTAATTTTTGAGAAATGTTTGAAAACATTAAATATTTTATTCAATAATTTTAAATTTAATGCTATAAAATTCAAAATTTTTTTGATAATTTTAAATATTTGATTTCATTAGTCAAATAATTTCTGTAAAAATATTCCTTCTTTTAATAAAAATCTAATTTACAAAATATTTATAAAAATTACTTATAATTTATTATTGGCATTAATTCTAAAATTTCTGGAAATAAAATTTTTATTCAGAAACAAACATGTTTAGAAAACAAAAATTTTATTCATTTATCTAGAATTTACACTCTATTTTTCATTACATAGAAACAAATAAAACATGCCTTAAAGCAGGAAATTTTAACTGCAATTTATTCAAAAGTGCTTTCAGTCTTACAGCCATCAGTCAAACATGGAATATTATGCAAACTTTTAGGATTTTATCTAGAATTTACACACTATTTTTCATTACATAGAAACAAATAAAACATACCTTAAAGCAGGAAATTTTAACTGCAATTTATTCGAAAGTGCTTTCAGTCTTACAGCCATCAGTCAAACATGGAATATTATGCAAACTTTTAGGATGTCTGCGGATGACAGCAAGACTAAAAACACTTTTGAATAAATTATAACCTCAAAATTTTCTGCTGTTAAGGCTTGTTTTATTTGCTCCAAAAATTTTGTATCAAACAATATTGATTAAGTCAACAACAGATGTTTTCAGTCATTTTTTAAACAGTCATTCTTATATAAAAACTTAAAAATCAATAATGAATAATGAAAAACTTCTTACTTTAGATATTAAATAAAAGCAAATAATAAGCCAAATAAGTAAGATAAATCGTTTATTCAAAAATGTTTTTGGCTATCCATGTAGCCTGCCTCAGTTGTATTTTGTTACAACTGAGGCAGGCTACGTGGATAGCTGAAAATGTTTTTGAATAAACAATTTATCTTACTTATTTGGCTTATTGTTTGCTTTTATTTAAAAGTCAATACACAAAAGCAGCTAAAAAGAAAATGTGAGATTTTTTTTAAGATTTATCTCAACAAGATAGATAAAACACATTTTAATAATTAATAATAAAAATTAATTTTTGATTTTTAAGTTCTTAAGAATAAATATTATTCAATTAAAAAGTATTAAAATATTTTTTAAAATTTTAATAGGAATTGAAATATAGTATTCTCTTCTTACCTTGAAGTAGGTGCCATAATGCATTTTTCATCTGGACAATCACATACATCAGTGTCATGTTCCATACCAAAATTATGTCCAAGCTGATGGGCAACTTCAGTTGCAACTAAACCTACAACATGACTGTGGTCCTATCATAGTAAATATATTTTATAAATATGTTGTAATGAATAAACTAACATTCTTTCAATAATAATATATTCAATTATTTATATTTTTCTAAATCAAGATAACATTTAATACAAAAATTAAAATATGCTGCTCTTCAACTTTTATTCAACTTAAACAGCAAATTTAAAATTTTAATAGCCATGACAACAGATAGTCTGGTGTGATTAATTTATTATATATAAATCATATTTTTTTTAAAATTAGTATTTCCTTCTCATAACTGCAATTAATCAATAGATTTAATAATTGATTAATGTCATTATGGTTTTTTGGTTCAGTTTTTCATATTACTCTTCTTTAAAGTACAACATATATAAATGTACTTTAATGAGCATTAAAATTTTCTGCACATGCAAACAATTATATTTATATGTATTTTAATTACTTTATATCTATTTTATATCAGATACAATATATGCAGAAAACTAAATTTTATTTCAAAAGAAATGTTCTTAACCATTTCTACTAATAATTTCTTTTGCTAAAATTTTTTTAAAAGAATACCAGCCATAGTTAACTTTCTATAAAATAAAAGGAAATCTTCATATAAGACTTAAGAAAATCAAACTGAAAAATGTCTAATAGCTTTCTATATAAGGAATGAATTTTTCTTTCTGATGCTATACAGGTAATTTCACATTATAGAGGGACATTTCCTTTGTTGTGTATATTCTATATATCTGATTTTATTAAATTTCATAAAAATGTTAAAACAAAATTTTATCCATTGTTCAAAATATTGAAATTTATGAATTTTCCAAGAGCAATTAATTTATTCATTAGTGGGATAATGAAAGAAATACAAAACTTCTATCAGTTTATGAAGAATTCCAAAACTATTCTGCTATTCTGAACAATTTTAAGCAACAAATGCATGAACTTAAGCATAGATTATTTGTATTAAATCTATTTTTAACATTTTCAATCTCCCAGTCAATGTCAATTCTTAACCTTTATAGAATATAATTGCAAACACTTAGAATTTTTACAAGAACATTTCAAAAATTTAAACAACTCTCTCATCATCATCATAGCAACAACATTTCTATTTCATTCACTGCTGAATATATATGCCTCCTTTTCTTTTCAGATGTACCCTATCTTGTGTAATCTGCATCTACTAGGAACCAATTATCATTTCTCCATCATTTGTCTAGTAAAGTCATTTTTCTTCCACCGCCATATTTATTTATATAAAAATAATTCGGATTTTTAATTGCCAAGCATGACGGTGCGGATAAATTAAATGTAAAACGACTTTATAGATTTAATAAAAGTTCGGCATTCGAAATGGTAAATATTCTCGTTTATTGTTATAGTAGAGAGATAAAATACCATTTTATGCATTATAAACTCGAAACAATTCATCACTGTCTTATCAGTTCATTAAATAACTAAGAAGACAGTTCTCGTTGTGCATGGTAATCTACCTAAAAAAAAAAAGAATCATGTACGAAGGTCTCTTTGACATCATCAATATAAAATGCAGGAAAAAAGATAAAAATAGTACATACTATATATAAAAAACTGTTTACGGCATAATAAATCTTTACTAAAACTTGTGGAAAGTTCTGTAATTTATGGAAACTGTTCCCGAAACATAATTTATTAACAAAGGAAAAAAATTTACAAGTACAGATTGAAGACGTTAAAAAAATATTTTAATGCACTCAGAACATTAAGATAAGTATTTAGAATTAAAAATTAAGCATCTTGTTAAGCTAATTTAATTATAAAAGATTAAAAAATAATAAATTTTTTCTATTCTACTCTGCAAAAGATACTAAAGCACGTAGAGATCTTTTATTGGAAAGGAACGTTCAAGAGTAAAACTTAAAAAACTTTTTTTTTGTAATAACTTCTTAACATCGAACGCTTTCGAAAACAGCAAAAGAAAAAAAATGTATATTTAACAGTTCTATATCAAAAAAACCAAATATTAAATTTCCTAGTCCATCGCCAATAACTTGGCACATATAACTCACCATAGTACTAGAAATGTGTTTGGTCTGAATATATGAATGTTTATTTTCCATCTGTTTTACTGAAGAAACGAAAACAAACGAATAATTCATACTTTTTATATTAAAATATTATCGTGTGATATTTTTATAGTAACATAACTAATATCACAAAAGAAACACTGAAAGATAACTTTAAAAATGTTGCTTAAAGCGAATAATTCCATCTAGATCATATATGCATTTCTATGGTTTAAAATACTGAATAAAATTATTAGAATCAGGGACTTTCAGAGAAAATGCGAGGCCTAGGGCAACTAATATTCTTGAGGCCCTTCAAAAACAAAAAAATTGACAAATGTACAGTGGTAAGTGTATAAGAAACCGAAAACATTGATAAAGAACTTCAAATTTTGACAAACACTGAAGCTCGAACAGTATAAACAAAAATTGACAAGTGTACAGTGGTAAGTGTATAAGAAAACCGAAAACATTGATAAAGAACTTAAATTTTGACAAACACTGAAGCTCGAACAGTATAAACTAACATAACGAGTATTGAATTAAGGCCCTTAAAACTGTGAGGCCCGATGCAGCGGCCCCTCTTTCCCCCCTCTCTGATAGCCACTAATTATATTTAGTTTAATAGTAGATTTGTACAGTAGAATCGTTTATTTATATAGTAGCATTTTCAATTTAAATCCACAGGAACAAGTTTAAATTATTAATTTCTAAAAGAACAATATTGAAATAACAGTTTCGGCTGCTGACAGCTAGTTCCTCAGAAATAATTTATTATAGAGGTTTATTAAAAATTAATTTTATTTATTTTTAATTTTCAGCAATTAAAAGAAGGTAGTAATCCTCAGTGAAGAAGATTTAGAAATACCAATTAACTATTTACATCTTTGTTTCTTAGAAATTTAATGTACTCGCTTTAAGAATTTATAAATCGTTTCGTATGCTGTAATCTTAGAAAACAACTTTCTATAGTTGACGACAGCATCGGAAGTCAGTATTGAGTCTATGGAAGCGGCGTATTACCAACTTTTGTGACGGTATTAATGCGCACGGAACTGTCGATTTTCATATAAAAGGTAACAGTCAGTAAGAACGGTGTTTATTTTTATGTAATCGTGCCTCTGGGTTTTCAGTTTCGAATAAACATTTCAATGCAATTTGCTTCCCGGCCTTTCGAGAACGACTTAAAATTATAACTCTCCGCCATTTTAGAACAGTTAGAATCGATTAGAATGCGAAAAACATCAAGGCGCATCTGCTCATGGGCATATTTTTTGAGTTATAACTCTTTAAAGCTAGCCAATCATCATCGAGTACGCAAAGAGTCACGACGCATCGCGTTGCCGAGACGCGTCGCATTGCGTCGCTCTCCTACTTAGTACCGGGAAGGAAGGAGGAGAGCGACGCATCTTGGCAATGTGACGCTTTGCGTATTAGATGGTGATTGGCTACCTTTAAAGGATTATAATTCAAAAACGGTACCATTTAGACCATAAAAGGAGGAGAGCGACGCGTCTTGACAACGTGACGCTTTGCGTACTAGATGGTGATTGGCTACCTTTAAAGGATTATAATTCAAAAACGGTACCATTTAGACCATAACTTCATTAGACATTTTCGACTTGTTTCGAAGCCACAAAATTTTACTACGAACTTTTTCTTCACTCCATATAAATGAACTTCGGCTCTCCCATAGATTCAATATTGACTTCCGATGCTGTCGTCAAGTATATAGGCCTCAATGCATTCTTCTGGTAAATAAAATCTCAAATCAAAACTTCTACATTTTTGACTCGTTAAGTGCCAAGCCATGTAAGCCATGGTCACTCTATACAACTTTTGTTTGTAAGACTTCAACAGAACTTTTAAATTTACTCATAAAAATCTACTTAAAGACAAATTTATATATTTTTTGCATAAACTTCGTATATCATACGCTTGTTATTGCATAAAAAGCACTTTGTAACTACTACTTAACTCTCATTTAGTGGTATAGAGTAAGTAGCCTTAAGTATCGTGATAAATAATAGACTAGAACAGCAGTTTAAGTGGAACACAGTAGTATATTTGTTAGTAATTTAGATAAAAGCCACATTACAGTAGTATAAAAGTTCATTATCTAGTTTACATAATTAAAATAATCAGCGTTATTTATACGTAAAAATTGTCGCGTTGGGTAGAATATACTTACTGAACCGTAACCATCTACGACAAAGAGATTTTCGTTAAGATATACTTAACGTCTTCATTCAACAGTTTTCCAACTGCAAAATGAATGAACGATAGCATAATTTCAACATTTTACCATCAAAATTAATTATGCACATGACAGAATTTGCGAATGAAATAATAGAAACGTAAATAGTTTCGAACGTGTTAGTAAACTGGAACACGACTTATCTCCACCAAAATAGCGAAGAATATAACACATTTAGAAACTTAAGAGAGAGATATTGATCGGAACAACTGTCAAAATATTTATCTATAGCTTTTCTAACGTAAAGGGAATCATTTTAGAGCAAGATGGAAAAGATATTTTATCGGAGATCTCAAAGATAACTCGAACGTATTCTAAATTTTTGTGTATATTCTATTTTCATATGAGTTCAAGTACGGCAATTCAATTTTAGTCGAACCGTCTCTTCTTCTGTTTTTGTCCTCCTTTAAACTTCTAGATTAAAATCGCTAAGAGAAGAATGATTGATCCCTCTCACTATAAAAAATTAAAAATAAAAAAAGAAGAAAAGCCGACAGAATAGAAAGTTCCGAAACGATAAATGTTAAACTAGTGGCGATAAAAACAAAAATGGACGATGGTAGAAAATAGTTTAAAAAGTTCACTTTGATAATTTTATAAAACTGTTTATAGTTTAAAAAAACGATAATCTTTTACACTAATTAATTTTCATATCGAAGTATTATAGATATTTAAGCAGTTTGAGCTATTTAAATTTTTAATTAAGATACCAGCAATAAGTGAAAACCATTTTTTCTCCTCTCTCTCTTTCTCTCTTTTGTTAATTTGCATAATTAATAAAGGTGAATGCTTACAAAAAGTAAATCCAGCGGAAACGCCAGCTGTTCATAAGCACTGTTAATATTCCTTTTTGACATTCGACTTAGTCTCTAATTTTTTTTTACGTTTTACTTTTTATGTATTCCTTCATCTGGACTTCAATATCACGCATGGGATGACGGAATCTTTGCTAATACTTATTAAAACGTTTCATTATCGTCGTTTCATTTGCCACGTCGTTCGAGAACAAGAAAATCTGCATCTCGATCTTATAACTCTGTATATAAATCTGTATTTCGAGTTTTATAATATATTTGCAAATCGCCGAGCGTGAATTCGCGATTTCTAAATATAAGAATATTTCTTACGTAATATAATAAGAATATTTAAGTCTTTTGTAAATTTGTTTAATCGTCATTATGCACTTAACGAAACTTTTTTTTTTTTTTTTATTAACTCATTTACATTTCTAGCCAATTTTCAAAATCTTTTTTTTTTTTTTTTTAATATATTTTCGTTCGGTTCGTGTTTGAAGGATTTTTATTTTTCTTCGCAAAACGTAAAGAACGTCTTTCATTTTTCGATTCAGTTCGGATTATTTCCAAGTCATTTCACATAAAAATCTAAGAAAAAAGAATAGCACAGGCGTTCATTTTCTTGTTCTTCTTCTATCAAACAATTTTTTTTTTTTATATCCTCATTCTTCCTACACAAAACTTAAACTGGCAATAAAAAACGTTCAGTAAAAATTATTAAATTTCTAAGAGATATTCGCGAGTATAACTGATATTATGTTTAAAATTGTAAAAAAAATAATATCATCAACATTAATGGCATAAATTTAAAAAGATTAAATATATCTGATAATTTATGTAGTTTATTTTATGTAAAACTCAGTAGTTATCTCATAGTTTATTGTAAAAAAAAATAATATCATCAACATTAATGGCATAAATTTAAAAAGATTATATATATCTGATAATTTATGTAGTTTATTTTATGTAAAACTCAGTAGTTATCTCATAGTTTCTATAACGTAAACAGTAATTAATCATGGTTCCGAGTAATCGAGCTCTTAAATTTGGCCCATTTAAATGTTTTATAAACATAAGAATATTCATAAACAGTGCACATCACATGTCTCTCTGCATAACTTCTGCATACTGATATGTTTTTTTGCATCTTAAATGATGTGGAACGGATCAAGTTATAAAAATCTTCAATCGAGAATATATTATCCATAAGTACATGATCATCGTATCGATGGATTTCTCGATGGAATTTGGCTTTTGGTAATAAAATAAATTTCAAAGTTGATAGGTTAATAATGTATAATTTTAACTATCGTATCAGATTTGATTCTTAAGATTGGATTAGAGAAAATTCTAAAACTTTAAAATTTTAATCCCGGTACTAATAAAATAAAACTACTTTAATCCAATAGAAAATAACTGATAGAATTACGAGAGATAAAATAATTCAGCAAGATAAAGAATTACGTCTTCTAGAAAGAGTTTCATGCATAACAAAAGTGAGAACGGTCGGTGAGAATAAACTGCCTTACTTAATCATTTTTAATCAATTGAAATATATTACTGGCTATTGTTCGAAAAAATCTGGTGTATTGACTTTACAACGAAGATAAATAAACTGCATTTAACTTGAATTCAAAATAATAACATTTTCTGGAGGTACGTCTACGCATTTTTCAGTGGTTAATGGAAATTAATCCACTAAATATCATTTTTTTTTTTAATAAAAATTTCTGAGGCTTTATTTCCCTGAAGATATGCTTTCTTTATTACTACACTTTATCACAACAAATCTGAAAATATCAAAATTTCAAAGAACAAAATCAAAAATTATAAAAAAGTTATATCATAAATGAAAACATGGTATTCTAAGTATACATTCAGGTAATATGCCCTCTTCAGTCTAGTTTCATTTCCATGTTAACATAAGAATTTCCACAATACGTATAAAGACTTAACAATGTTAAACTCAAAATACGAAACATTGTTAAAAATGTTGAAGAAGGATCATTTAAGAACAACAAATGTAATAATAATAATTTTTAAAGAAGCTGTAAGAAGTCTTTACTTGTACTGTTGTAAACTCTTAATTTAACATGAAAATGAAACTATAACTTGATGTCAGCATCAGAAATTAGTATTGAGTCTATTAGTATTGTTGTAATAAGATTACTATAGGATCCCAGCCACCACCATGGGAGACAGCAGGGCAAAGATTGAATTCATGCAAATAGGATAGGAACAGGGAAGTGTAACATTAGGAGTTGAGAGATTGAAAGGTATTAGTAAGTTTAAGTACCTAGGTTTTAGTTGAGGATGGAAGATTGGAAGAAGAGACTAAGCATAGAATAATGTGGATGGGTTAACTGGAGGAGAATGAGTGGAGTGTTGTATAATAAAAAAGTTACTTGCAGGATGAAGAGTACACTGTACAAAATGGTAGTAAGACCAGCCCTGACGTATAGTTCAGAGACTTGGGCAGTTTCTGAGTCACAGGAAATGAAGATGGACATAGCTGAAATGTGGATGTTGAGATTTATGTATTGTGTAACAAGAATGGATAATATAAGAAATGATTTTATCAGAAGTATAGATTAAAGTAGGCCCGGTTAGTAGGAAGCTCCAGAAATGAAGATTAAGATGGTTTGGGAATATAAGAAGGAGTGAGAAATATGTGGGTAGGAAGTTTGAGGAAATGACTATAGGTGGGAATTTTTGATTTTGTTCTTTGACATTTTGGTATTGTCAGATTTGTTGTGATAAAGAAAATTTAAAAATAAAGAAGGCATATCTTTAGAGTTATTTCTCTAAAGATATGCCTAAGCATCACAAATTTTTGTTAAACTATACACTACCTAGATTACAGAATTGATTCTGATCTTTTTTTTTTTATTTTCAAATTCTTAATATTGAAACTTAGTTAAAAATATAAAAATATCTTCCTATCTTTTAATAAAAAAAAAATTCTAGTTATCAATATAGTACTAAAATGAAGCATTACCGTTAAAAATATATTATGAAAAAATAATTTTAAATAAAGTTTTTAATTTGTTCGAAAAAATGAGACTTAAAAATCAGGTTTATTACACCTTCATCTTTTTTTCTTTTACCTATTTTTAACACATGAATCTAATGATAAACATTAGTGAAAACCTTTTAAAAATAAATCGTGTTTTCGGTCTGTTCTTTTGAGTGGGGTTTGTTGAAACATCCTGATTACTAAAATGGAACAAGACATAAAATGAAATCTTTTTTTTAAGATGCGTTAATAGGCAACATCATTATTTTGTTATCCTCGTTCTATAGTTTAGAGCAGCATGATTACTGTTGGTAAAGAGACTTATCTGTATCATATTTTGCTATTTAGGCCATTTTATATAAAGCAAAAATATTACTTTCAAATAATATAATTTAAAAGTATTATTTGTTTTTTACTTTCTATGAAAAAAATACTACGTAATCACGTCTTATAATCTCATTTTATTCACCAACTGAAAGTTTATTCTTGAATTATATTTGGTGCCATAAATTAAACTTATCAAAATTTTAATTTTATTCACCGATATCGAAGAGATTAGTTGAAACAGTTTTGACCAACCTCATCACAATTGCTTCAACAAAAATACAAACATTAGGAGTTTTGTGAAACTTAATGATAATAAGAATTGTCTTTGCCTCCTAAAAATTATATCATTCCATAAATTAAGTCTTTTTTTAGACATTAATCGTACAAAAAAAGTTTGTTTCTGTGTATAACAACAGTTGATAATGATGATAATATTTTAATTTTAATCTGATATCGAAGAGATTAGTTGAAACAGTTTTGACCAACCTCATCACAACTGCTTCAACAAAACCCAAAATACTATGAGTTTTGTGAAACTTTATAATAATAAAAATTGTCTTTGCCCCCTAAAAATTATGTCACTCCATAAATGAAGTGTTTTTTCTTAGATATAAATCCTACAAAAAAGTTTGTTTCTGCGGATAACAACAATTGATAATGATGATAATATTTTAAACAATTTTTAAAGGCTCCGTTTCGATCAGTTCGAGGAAAATTGCTTAAATTAATATAAAAAACTTCTATATTTTTTTTTTAAAACTAGAAAGGACAAACATAATTAATCAAACATTATCTACAAAATTTAAAATTCCCAACAGAACAAATTAAAAATCCAAAAACTGAATATTTATAGTTTCGGTACACGCAGTTTGCTTCATTAATTTTTCTGATCAGATTGCAAAATGATAAATGCGTTTGAAATGAGCTTAATTTTCTTTTAGTTAAGGAGTAGTTCAATTTTTTTTTCTTTTCCTACTTTTCATTACCATAGTACAGCGTCTACTTCTAAGAGAATTAACATTAAATTCTTTCATGCCCATCTTCTTTGATGGAAATTAATCGAAGAGTTAAAAAAAAGAAAACACTCTTTAAATGGTGAATTCCAAAACTTTGCCCCATTCCCACAGGTTTTTATCTGCTTTAATTGGAATTAAATCAATACCTGTTTTCAGGTCGAAGACAAACATCTCTCGTTAAAAACTGTTTCCTCTTTAAAAAGTCGACTCTTTTTTTTTCCTCGTTGACCAACACGAAATAAATGATTTCTTCAAATTTTATATACAAATAGTCGGAATTTTTACAAAATTTTATCATCAAATATTGACAACATAAAGTACAATATTGTCTTTGTTAACCCGTCTTAAATGACTGGATTAAATCCATAAAAATATCAAAAACTGGTGAGGATTTATAACATTTTTTTTTCTCTTTTGCCTGTTTCTAACGATTCGTTTCATAAAAATCGATTAATCATTTAAACAAACAATAAAACTTTCATAAAGCGAGTTAATCTATGTATCAAACTGCTTATTTCGGAGATAAACTGGCAAAAGAATGGAAACTTGTGTTAGAAAAATTAATAAAGAAAGAAGAAAATTAAAAAAATTACTTTAAAATTTCAAAATAATTTGGAAGAAAATACAGTTCTGCTTCACTTAAACGGGTTACATTTTATTTAAAGACGATCATAAATAAGATTTGCAGAATTTTATTCGGTTTTGCTTTTAACCTCCTCAATTCTGAGGAGTTTTGTAATGCATACTACAAATTTTTATTTGTTAATCTTGTTAGAGTTCTAAAAGTGCATAAAATTTTTTCTTTCGATTTTTTTATTTGCTGTTGCACAACAAAATTTAAAAAAATATTAAACAAAATAAGCACAAAAAATTAAAATATACATGTTCTCTATAGGGAACTCCAGGACTGAGAGGAGGTTCTGCAATTAATCAATTGAAGCAAATCTATCAATTCAGTTTCTTAGTATTTTTTGTTTATGAATCTGTCTAACGATAAACAACTAAAAAATAATTAATTTAAATAATTTTATTTTAAGTAATTTTACTGAAAAAAAAAATTTTTAATTATTTTAAGCATTTAAAGTTCTTTCCCGATTGGTTTCACTTTTATTTAGAGGAGTCTAACGATAAACAACTAAAAAATAATTAATTTAAATAATTTTAAGTAATTTTACTGAAAAAAAAATTTTTTTAATTATTTTAAGCATTTAAAGTTCTTTCCCGATTGGTTTCACTTTTATTTAGAGGCTTACTTGAACAACTTTTCCTACTTTAATCGAACTAATTCACTTATAAAATTTACTTTTATATGCTTTAATTCCGAGTTACGTTACAGTTTCTCGTTATCTTTTTCTAGTTTTGGGAGATTTAAGTGCAATCAAACTCCTCAAAACTAAAAAAAAATAATTCTCTCAACGTCTACTTTTTGTCTTTACACCGAAACAGATAATCCTCTCAAACTCTTCCATTTATAAAACTTTAAAACTGGAGAATATTTAAATATTTAAATTACTGAAGTTGTTTAAAGGATAGCCATATATTTTATGCATTTTTGGTTCGGATCAGTGGAGTAATAAAAACTTTTATCTTCCGAAGAATCGTCTAGTTATGCATCCAGCAGTTTAACTTACAAAGAGACTATACATTAATATATATAAAGACAGTATTAATTAAAAGTTGCAGAAAGATCTCATACATCAACAGACACACTTTAAGTAGTCATGAGATTTAACAATTTTACGATTTATAAATAATAGACACTTAAGAAGATACAGCAACAACTGGAAAAGTATCGATTTGTGTGGCAAATAACTTTATTTTTATGCAATTTTTATGTTAATATTTTAGCTGTCGTATGCAAAATCTCTTTGTTTGCCTGTAACCTTTTCTCAAAGACGTGATAAATTAGTAGAAACCGAACTCGTCTACGTTCCAGACAAATAATTTAATTCTCATGATCAATTAAAGTTCGGCAAAATTCCTACAAATGATGCTAATTAAGAGTTTCTAAAAGTCTCTTTGAACTCGTCCGAATCGATGTTAAATACAATAAAAATGAGATGCATTAAAAAAAAACAAGAGATGGATATTATTTTTGTTTCTCTCTAAGCTTTGTTCAACTTTTAAAAAATTATATATAAAAATTTCTACTAGTATAATTCGTTCCACTTTCAACTTTTACAAAGAATAAATCGCTGCACAATTAAATAAACTTCGGAAGTTTTTAGTTATTTCTTTTATTTTTTTTAAAGAAAAAAAACCTCTAAAGAAAATTAATATAATGAATTCGTATCTGGCATAAATATATTTTTTTTTCTTTTGCATTTTATTAATTTTTTTTAATCCAAAATTTAAAATTTTCCATTAAGAAACAGAGAGATTAAGGTTTTTATGTCTTTGCCCCGAGCACAATAACTTGTAAATTTTAACTTTTTTTTCGTTATCGTTAACGTAAACGTGTCTTGAGATTTATAGCTCATAAATTTTTTAAAAAAGTTATTACTTAAAATAATTTTTAAAACATTTTTGGCGAACAACGATCAAAATTTAATTAAATAATAATAATTTTAAGGAGAAATTTCCTAGTTAGAATGATAAAAATCAACTTCAGTTGCGAGTGATTTTTTAATGGCACCAAAGAAAAAGAAATCTTTATTTCTGATATCTCTCGAATGAAAACCTAGCCAACTGTTTATAATATCGAAATAAATTATCTGGTATAACAATATATCTAGTAATGTTAAACTGGATCTACCTCGATTTAGCGAGTTGCGAATTCTTAGTCATGAACCACAGGTGATAAATCACACGTGGCGTCGACAAACCTCAGAAACAATTTCAATTGCTTGAGCGCTAAAGGTCATCGAACTTAATACAAACTCTGCCCCTCTGCTAGCTAAAGTTTCGCCTTTTCAACGTTATTAACAATCTTATCTAATACCTCTAGCAATTTATTTTGTTAATATTCTATGTTAAAAGCAATCGATGTGGTGCAATATGAGATGTCACGATGACGTTCAGCTAGTAATTAGCCTTGTGCAAATGATGGGATTTTGCTGTTACAAATCAGATCTGTTATTTATCATAACGGCGTAATGGCATACTTAAATGGTTATTATAAAAATGGTTAATAAATTTGTACTCGATGACCGCGCTTCAACTTAAGTAGTTAATAGTTTTTTCCCCCGACATTTAATGTTTGTCATGTAATTCTCGAAGAGAATATGCTAAAAATCTAACCTTAAAGTTAGATTTTTTAGCATAAAAATCAACCTTAAACTCTAGCATAAAGTCACTTTAAACTCTAGCATAAAAAAGTCATCCTACGACATTTAATGTTTGTCATGTAATTCTCGAAGAGAATATTTTTTAGCATAAAAATCAACCTTAAATTCTAGCATCAACCTTAAACTCTAGCATAAAAGTCAATCTTAAATTCTAGCATAAAAGTCACCTTAAACTATAGCATAAAAGTCACCTTAAACTCTAGCATAAAAGTCAATCTTAAATTCTAGCAAAAAAGTCACCTTAAACTATAGCATAAAAGTCATCCTAAACTCTAGCATCAACCTTAAACTTTAGCATAAAAGTCACCGTAAACTCTAACATCAACCTTAAACTCTAGCATAAAAGTCACCTTAAACTCTAGCATAAAAGTCACCCTAAACTCTAGCATCAACCTTAAACTCTAGCATAAAGTCACTTTAAACTCTAGCATAAAAAAGTCATCCTAAACTCTAGCATCAACCTTAAACTCTAGCATCAACCTTAAACTCTAGCATCAACCTTAAACTCTAGCATAAAAGTCACCCTAAACTCTAGCATCAACCTTAAACTTTAGCATAAAAATCACCTAAACTCTAGCATCAACCTTAAACTTTAGCATAAAAATCAACCAAAACTCTAGCATCAACCTTAAACTCTAGCATAAAAGTCACCTTAAACTCTATCATGAAAGTCACCCTAAACTCTAGCATCAACCTTAAACTCTAGCATAAAAATCACCCTAAACTCTAGTATCAACCTTAAACTCTAGCATAAAAATCAATGGAGATGTTCGATTTAAATCAAAGAATTCGCCTTTCCAGTTAAACTTATTCCAGTATCGAATAAACAATTTTTATTTTCTATAAATATATCCCGTTAATTAATATTAATTAAAAGATTATGAAGGTGAACCGTAAAGAAAAACAATTATTAAAACCGTTACGAACTGCAGGATGAGAATCATAATATGTGATATGCTTAGACATCTGCATCGCGAACAAACAAATGTCGAAATCTTTCTACAAATATTTGTAATTGTGATTTTCTATGTTTTCTCTCACTTACTTAGGAAATTGTCAAACGGTTACTAATTAAATTCGTCGTAGAGATTTCTCCAATCTATCGATTGAAATGCGTGTCTCGAATGTTTGATCACCAAACTATTTAATAAATCCAAAAAACAAAGATGAATTTGCCAGTACTTGACAGTTACATATTATCATTACTATTATTATTACGACGTAAACAAATGCAAGAATTTTGAACTTCAACAATATCAATCTTATCTTCTGTTCTTCGCTACTTTAGACGGTTTTCTAGATGCAAATAATGTATAGGAAATATTTTTTTTTTCTTGGTTATTTAACTAACTTTAGAGTAAGATATCTTTAAAATAATTTTAGAACAAATTCTTCATTTTATATTACAGTAATACCTCAACTTACGTAAATTGGGAGATATGTCTGCTTGCCCTCTCGCCCATTTGTTTGTTTCACATTATATAGTGCATATTTAATTTCTCGCCCATTATAGTTTTGTTTCACAATTACATAGTGTACGTACCTATTTCATTTGCTGATTTGTTGATACATACTGTATGTACATATTTCATTTGCTGATTTTTTGATTAAAAAGTCTTTAATTATAACTAAATATTATAAACTTTTATAATTTGTTGTCTTCTTGGTAATAAAGAGCCAGTTAAGATCCTAATACATACATACCCGATATTAGATTTGTGAATCTGTAGGTACCTAGACTAATGTAATATTCCCATCTATTACGTAACTCCGAGGTTTTATTATACTGAAATCTCTGTTATTCGTGCACTTTTTTTTATACTATATAGTGTGTCTTATATTTTTTATATTTCAATTTATCTCACTTTGGCGTGACCTCTGCCTTGTTTTTCCTTGGTAGTTGTGTATTTGCGTGCTTTAACTAATAAAATTTCTATTTTCTTTGCTTTACACGTTTTTATATGGTCTATCATGCAATTCCTTTCATTACAAACTACTCTCAAAGCGATAAGTTTTATAAATTACTGTGTAAAACTTTTTCATTTCGTTCTACAAAATTCTAAACCTTTTATCCTCAATCATTATATCCATCTCTCTGAAACATGATCAAACTCTGAAAAATATTTTTAAAAGAGATAAAATGTATATATATATATGTGCTGTATACCATACAATCCACTTAACAGAACACTTAACAGAATTATAAAAAAAAAAAATCCTTAGAAATGATGAATTTTTTTATTATTATTATTATATTTTTGATGAATTCGTCTTTCACAATTTCTAAACATTTTCCTTAAATTCAACAAACTTTGCATCTATAATTCTTTAATAGTAATGCAACTAATCAATCCTGACATCTTCACTAAGTAAGAAAAAAATTATTTATAAAAATTAAAGAAGAAATTGCTTGTTTATAATTTGATTGATTAAACACGAAAATGTGAAGCGTGTCATCTTGTCAAAGAAAACAAAATAAAAATTAAAAAAAAGAATATAAAATTTGCGAAATTCGACTAAAGTTTTGGGTCTTCATTAATGAGAACTTTTCTCTGAATTCTTATTCGTTACATCGCGAATTTTTCCAACATTAAACGCGTGGCAATTGTTTATAATATTGTAATTAAAAATTTATTATATAAGGGCAATTATTAAAGTACTGCCCCTGAATTCTTATTCGTTACATCGCGAATTTTTCCAAAACTAAACGCGTGACGATTGTTTATAATATTGTAATTAAAAATTTATTATATAAGGGCAATTATTAAAGTACTGCACTGTTTCGTTAAGTAGCAGTAAATAAACAATAAACAATCCAAAGCATTCAATTATTCACTAATAATAATCAGTGTAGAGTTTTATTGGGATCAACTACAGATAACGAATAAAGCAGAATTCTGTATGGAACAAAATTGAATTAACAAGATTTCATTTGTTAATTCGATTTTACGCTTCAAACACACTCAAAGTTTCATTCTAGAAAAGTTAGAATTAGCGTTATCGATTGTGCTTTATATCTATCCATTTATGAAATTTAAGCAATGTTTTCTCTATTTTAATTTTAAGCATTTCACAATTTCTCCATATTTTCCAGTTTATTTTTTTATTTAATAAAAATATTAATAACTTGCTATTCATTAATCAGAAATATAGGGGATTTTTTTTTTCCTTTCTGATGCTATTCATAAACAAAATTCTTAGAGGATTTCTTGAAGAAATAGTAAATAATATTACCATAAATCTGACACTTAACCTAGTTATTCTTTTCTTTCCTTTTAAATCTTTTTATTGATTAATGTCGAGTAGGTTAAAGTCTAAACAGCATTGACAAAAGTAACATTGATCACAAAGTTTCAAACAAGTTTTTCACATTAAAGCATTAAGAATCGCTTTTTTTCTCCCTTAAAAACCATAATGAAACAGGAATATATGTATAAATCTTTTTTTAGGTAATAAAAAGCGAATATGAAAGCATATCGCGATCTTATGCTCACTTTTTTTTTTGAAGAGAATCCCCCAAAAAAATCTAAAAAACTCTTATTGGTCTAAGAGTCTTAATTGTCTCTTAAAGTAGACAATGTTATCTAAGAGAAGACCATACTCTAGCGTGTTGAAATAACAAGCAGATATATTTTTGCAATCAATAACAGATTAACTTTTGTATTCTTACAACGATTTGTATCTTTCCAAAATAATCGTTTTAGTAGATTTATTTGTAATTTTTGATGAAGTGACTTTTTTGTATCTACTAGCAAAGAAATTAAAAAAATTCCCGCTCCATTCTTTTCACGATTTGCACTGCTACATTATCTTCAGAACTATGAAATATTTCGAATCCTAAAATATTTTGATAAGATTTTAATGAAAGTATTCATATCATAGAATGTTTACTGTAACAGTATAAAGACTTTACTATGTGACAAGTAAAAGCTGTTGTAACTAATCAGTCATTAGATACAGTTACTATATAAATATATCCATTTATAAATTCATTTATCATAAGATGATTAATTTTACTACTACTATATCATTTCTGTGACGTAAAACATAGATAAGAATTAATTCTTAACGTATGTCGTACAGATATTATCGTAATAAATATTACACTAACGATAATGGAACAAAATGTATGTATCGAGATAATAAATTATCGTTGTTCTTTTATAATTTATACATTTAATTGGAAAATAGTTGAAATTTATCAACTATTTTATGGGTTTCATTCGTGGTATATCATACTTTTGTGATCTTCTTAGCGAGATCCACTAACCATTGATCAAAGATTACTGTCTACTCTCTCTCTAGAGATTAAAGTTTCCTTTGGGAGAGAAACTCGAAAGAAAATATGAAATCTAACGTTATAAGAGATAACCAGAAGAGAATTTTTGGTATAGAAACGTCTGGAGTTATCATAATAACGCGATTTGTTTAGCATCTCACAATTATTAAGTTGGGGAAATAAATATTTTAGACGAAAAGATTCTGTTGGGTTAAAGTTGGAAAATTTTGTGGTTACATCTAATGCATCTTTCTACAGTAGCATGATTGATATAATACAGGAGAAAATGTCAGATGCAATAGGAACAGATATGATCGATTAGCAAAGGACAGGTACTATCTTCTTGAAGTATGGACTTCTATTTGCAGTGGAAATGCCTCGATGTATTGATACATCACTTAATACAAAACGATTTTATATTAGTATCGGTATCATTTTTCTTCATTTGTACAATCTGGTGACATTTTATTACATTCCACCTTCCAAAGTTTGGTAATTTGACTAGGATCCTCATCGAAGATATCCATTTATTTATGGCACAGTTTTACTCTCTGTTTTCAGAAGTGTTCTTATTTTCGTCGTACCAAAAAAAAACATAGCTTTCTTCTCGGAATCCTTTGTATTCTGTGTTACCAGTAGCATTTTAAGATGAATGGTGGTACCAATTCGAGACCAATTCATCTTCGCCATTCATAACCATTCGATGAATTGATAGAAACCAATTTATCGAATGCTTCTACATTCAATTGCTCACTGGTATTATGTCAATAGCATTGTTAAAAAAGCTGGCAACACCAATCAAAAACTTGATATTTACAATTTAAGTCGCAAAACAAAGTTGAATTTTAACTACTCGACTTTTACTTGTTTATTAAATATATAAAGCAGATCAGATAAAGGCCTACATAATTTAATTTAATCTAAATTTATCTATCTTTGTTTTCTTTTATATATATATATATTCTACATAATACTAAAAGAATTCGCTTTAAAATAACATTCTTTTGAAGTAAATACGCCTATGTAAACAAAGGAAACTAACTTTTACGATATTTCGCAAACTTCAGCAATAAATTTTTATAATGTTATATAAACAATGTTAAAAAAAAGAGAATAAATTGCACAAGTTTCCTCGAAAAACAAAATATATATATATATATATAGAGAGAGAGAGATTTATAATTTCGTATAACTTATAATAAAATTTTCTACAGACAAAAAAATGAGATTTTTAAAAAAATGACTTAAAGTAAAAGATAATAATCTTATCTACAGGTGTGTGAAAACAAAACAAGCTTAAGGAATTGGAAAAAATGAAAAGATTAAGTAAATTTTAAAGTTTTCTCGAAGAAACACTTCATTCTCGAGGGATCACACTTAATATTGTTAGCAATCGCTGCAGTTATATATACTGTATATACCAATAACGGTAAAAGTGAACTTGTTGCAGTATTATACTCCTTCTCAATCCTATAAAAAAAAAAAATGCCTAACCTATATATAAAGGCAGAAATAGCGAATAACTTAAGTTTTTCTATCAAACATCTCCGCATTGATATTGAAATTCGATACTGCATTTGGTATTTATGAACCGTCCAAATGGATCGGGCTATTGTTTATTGTCGGTAATGAACCCACCGTAATCGATTTTTTGATAATCAATTAGTATAAAAAATCGATCAATCGATTTCTGACCGTATTAATTACCCGTTTAATTATAAAATCCTAATTAATATAACCGATTAAAATCGTGTAAACACTTTTTTTTTCGATAATTGATCGCTCCGTGTTAAATTATCCTACTTAAATCAGAGTTCATTTATTATCGCTAAATATTATAATTTTGGACGATTTTTACCGGTTTAATTTTACTATTGCTCTTCCCCGACAATTTATTATCAGAACTTGTTATTATCGATTATAGATAATCGATGTTTGCCGTCTCTTTAAAGACTCGGAACATCAAATCCGAATTTTTTTTTTTTTTTTAGATGCTTAAATATATAAATTTTTATTTCGAGATTTTAATGTAAATTTATTTTTTAAATTTCTAATTTCGCTTTTGATCGATGTTTGCCATTATTGAAATATTTTTATGGTTAAAAATATAATTATTTTAATTTTTAATATGTATTTGGCATCGATTGGATCGTAAATGATTTGTTAAAAATTAATTATAATTAACAAATTTCGACTCGAATGCTTTCGTTTCTCGGGAAACTGTTATCTATGTTATTTTAATCAAATATTTAAATTAACATCAATAGAAGCATGTGAACTAACTTGTGAACTCGAATATAAGCTTGATTAGAAATTAATGTAAACTTACGGCATTAACGATTCGCATCTCTAGTCATTGCTGTGCTGTAATTTTAATAAACGTGAACAAATTAATAACAGCTTACGTGTATTCTCAGACCGCAGGTAATAATAGCAAGGTGTAAAAAAATTGAATTAATTATAATGTAACGTGCTAAAGCGATTTTATAAGTTTTCATACAACAATAACTATAACGTATCGTATTCAGTAGTACAGGTGTCCCTCGCTTTGTGCGATTAATTGGTTCTATGAAATAATCACGTAAAGTGAGTTGAATTTACCATGGGTAAGATAGAAATAGGGAAAAACAGTCGAGACTCAATTGATGGGCAGCAATCGTCCTCTCTCTATAAAGCTCTTTGTAGCAAGCCAAAGAATTCTGAATTTCTCTCACAAGTATGGCACTTACAGTTTCATTAGGATCATTTTTTTTAATTATTCTGATGGCACTTTCAGTGTGTTTAAAAAATTCAGTCATTTGTTTTGTTTTAAGTTATTTTATGGGCTCAGTAAGAAAGGGCTCCTGATTTCTGCTCTTCATTAATGAGCTCTGATAAGTGGAACTCGACCAGTTCATCCACATTTCTCTCATCTACATGAGAGACAATTTTTAAACGAATTTTTTTTTTTTTAATTTTAAAAAGTTAATTTACTTTTTAAAATCGCGTTATAGCGAAAACGCGTAAAGTGAGATTGCGTATAACGAAGGATACCTGTACATCTATAATGCACATCCTATTCGTTAACGTTATATGATGTTTAACGACAATCGAGACGACTTTCGTTCAATTTTTAACGAGGAAACTGTTAAATTTCGTTATTTCATTTAAAGTTTTGTATATTACTAAAATATATTTATCATCAGGGACTTTCGGAGAAAACGCGAGACCTGAGACAACTAATATTTTTGAGGGCCTTCAAATTAAAAAAAAATTTGATAAATATAAGTGTATAAGAAAAGCGAAAAAATTGATAGATAAGTTCAAATTTTGGCAAACATTGAAGCTCGAACAGTATAAACGTCCTCGAACCTGAGATACGAAGGATACCTGTACATCTATAATGCACATCCTATTCGTTAACGTTATATGATGTTTAACGACAATCGAGACGACTTTCGTTCAATTTTTAACGAGGAAACTGTTAAATTTCGTTATTTCATTTAAAGTTTTGTATATTACGAAAATATATTTATTATCAGGGACTTTCGGAGAAAACGCGAGGCCTGGGGCAACTAATATTTTTGAGGGCACTTCAAATTAAAAAAAAAAAAAATTTGATAAATATAAGTGTATAAGAAATGCGAAAAAATTGATAGAGAAGTTCAAATTTTGGCAAACATTGAAGCTCGAACAGTATAAACGTCCTCGAACCTGAGAAAAGTTTTGTACTACAAATTTTTACTGTTATTCAGCTTGTTAGAGGTCTAAAAGTGCAAAAAAAAAAAAACATTTTTTTCTTTCAATTTCTGTTTTTTGTTTTTGCACCACAAAATGGCAGAAGAGTTGAAAAATATCGAACAGAATAAGCACAAAAAATTAACAATTTTTTCTTTCAATTTCTGTTTTTTGTTGTTGCACCACAAAATGGCAGAAGAGTTGAAAAATATCGAACAGAATAAGCACAAAAAATTAAAATATACACGTTCCCTATAGAGAACTCCAAAACTGAGGAGGATAAAAATATACAAATATATTTTTTGTAACATATTGAGGCCCTTAAAATTGTGAGGGCCGGGACAGCCCTCCTCTCTGATAATCACTGTTTATCATATTTTAGAAAATTATATTAAGGGAATATCTCTAATCTCTGCAAAATAAATCTGCTTCACTTAAGTAATGTTCACAGTAATGTAGTTTTTTCTGTGGTTACAATTTTGTTGAGATCTTTCCTTCTAATATAATATTTTAATTAATATATTTATGTCAGCTTTCTTTAACTAGTGCTATATACAGGGTGTTCAGAAAGTAACTATGCACCTATCTAGGTGCATAGTTACTTTCTGAACAGTACTGTAACCTTTTCAGCGTACATCAAAACAAGCAATAATAATTCTACTCCAGCCCAATATTGTGATCGTAATCTGCAAACAATTAACATATTTTCTTTAAGAACAGCATAACAGCGTGCAAATCTTTATTATATCATAATTTAATCCACAAAATTGCAAAAAAAAGAATGCAAAACATAACATATACTACTTAAAAACGAGCAAGGCCGACATGTTAACCACTTCCAACATTATACAGTACTGTACTCGCTTTAAGTACTTCTATATATACAGTATACATATGTATGTGAAGTAATGTGATTAATATTTATGTAATAAATAAATCAGAATAGTGAATATTTATTAATATATTTCTGAAAAATAAATTAACTGTCGACGAGATTTTTATTAATCTGATTCTGCGACACGTTAAACGAATAAATATTTTCATTATTTTAAATGACAATCTTTCGATTTACAAAACTTTAATTGAGTTATTAAGTCTAAAGCAATTGGTGGATAAATTCTATGAGGAAATTAAACTGATTATATCTGTCACATATTTAAAATGTTATTATCAACTTAAATTGGGAATCATACGTTCTAATCCACGTACAGAGTATAATCACCGTCAAAAATAAACGATTTTAATGTAATAAATACGTAACTGTAAAAGTATTTTTTTCTTATGAGAGATGAAGATTTGTAGATTTAATTTATTAAATTTCTATATCTTATATCTCTTGTTGCTCTATATATTCACGTTTTTTTGTGAAATTTAATAACAGTGTATCGTATAAAATTTGATCATTTGTTACTGATTAAACTCTTTTTTTTATTAAAAAAAATTAAATAAGTTAGGGAAGATATAAAATATCTTAAATTTAATCAGAATAATAACAATTTTTTATG